>VCAZ01000063.1:747500-1045000 GCA_005784505.1 Bagarius yarrelli | reverse complement strand
TACTTTTCATTGATTTTTTTTGTTTTTGTGCTGTGTCATCGCTCATTCTCCTGAAATCAATCGATCAAACAAACAAACGAACGAAAAAAACCTCATCCCCACCCAAGGCAGTCCAGGCCAATCAAAACTCGTGTGGAGACCACGTCGCTATGGCTGTGGTGGCCATAGCAACCAATAAAGCTTCCCCCTTCCTGTCACAGCGTTTGTTGTAAGTTGATTGGCCTGTGTTGGTTGCTGTGGCGATATTCCTGCCTGTGATGGTTGCCGTTAGCAGTTTTGTTATTTCTTTCCTCTTTCTTTTTTATTTTTTATTTTGGCCCTTTGTCTTCTATCCTCCATGCTGAGAGTGCATGGCAGGTTACTGTGGTGAAAATGGAGTGTGTTTGGTGCGTTGTGACTTTCACTTTTTTGTTCTCTTTTGTATATACTGATCAATGACACTCAACGTCCTCTAACTGTAATCAGCTTCTATGCAGCAAATCAAAGTTATTCAAAGCTATTCAGCACGTCTATCATTCATTCGGAACGCCCGAGTGTTTGGGTGGATTTTGTTTTTGATCAGTCTCCTCTGTGTTATGTTTGGTCATGATTCTTTCTTCACAGCTCCTCCCGTATGTACTGTAGTCTGGTGGTGTTTAGTTTTTTGTGAATGTGGGGATTTAGTGTGTATTTGATGACAGGAAAGTTTGTGCTAGTGGGTATGGTGTTTTGTCCAGTAAGTGCAAGAATGAATTAAATTGTGTGTGTGTGTGTGTGTGTGTTCAGCGAGAGAGAACGAGAGACAGAGAGAAAGAGAGAGAAAACAAGACAATGCTGGAACAGTCCATTCACTGTCTCAAACCTCTTGTGTGAGGCTTGAGCTGACAGCATTGTGCTGATCCATGAGCAGCATTTTCCTGTAGGAATTCTGGGTTTTGTATAAATACAATAAATAATAATAAATATACATATAAACATTATATACCTATGGTTATATGTATTACCTTGAATGGAATATGAAAATGGGGAAAACGATTTAAATTGGCTAAATCAGAAGAACAGGATTCTACGATTAAACTGTAATCAGTAAAGACACGCACGTCTATGAGAGTTAAACCTGTGTTAAATGTGCATGGGCTGAATGTGTTCAGTAATAAGTGCAAAGGTTAGTGGTAGCTCAGTGGATAAGGTGTTGGACTGCTGATAAAAAAAAATGTGGGTTCAATTCCCAGCTCCACCAAGAACTACCAATTCCCAGCACCACCCTGAACAATGGCCTTAACCTTCAACTGCTTAAATAAAAAACAAGATAAGTGTAAGTCACTCTGGATAAGAGTGTCTGCAAAATGCATAAATGTAAATGTGTAATTATTTAAAGCAAGTGGTAGTTTGGTGGTATTGGACTGCTGGTCAGAAGATTGTGGGTTCAATTCCCAGCTTCACCAAACTGTCTGACCGGTCCTTAGCGCTCAACTATTAAAAAGAATTACTTAAATGTAATAAATACTGCCAAATGCCAGGAATGTAAATGAGATCTCAGCCCAAATCTGTGCAACATCTGGTGTAATTTTAAAAACTTCCTGTGATTATTGGTGAGTTTGCCCAATGTCTTATTCATTTCTGTGATAAATCTTGACATATACAATCACACGATGTTGACTTAACGCATTAGTAAGTGCTAATGCATGAAAAAATGGAGCCCAGAATTCCTATGGTGCATGTTGGAAATTTGTATGCCTGCCAGAAGCCTTTCCCACTGAGCCACTAACACTGAACACACACTCTCGAGTACACACACATGTACTGGCTTACTAGGTTAATTGCATGAAAGTGATGGTAAGCGTAAGAACACTGCTCAATGCTCCAGCACATGCCCCAGTGTGTTTCCTGTGTCCTCAGATATTTGACATTCATTTCAAACCATCTAACCTTCTCCTTTCTCTCTTCTTTGCCCTTTTTTATTGTAGGTTTAAAATAAAGAAGACTGAAGAAGTGGGTTTGGAATAAAAAATAAATATTCTCAGCTCTAATTAAATTCTGGGACCAACAAAGAACACTGAAACAATGATCTACATATTAACAAATTAACACTAACCCGCTGCACAAGACCGGGTTAATAATATTCACTCACAGCCTCTGCAGTATACAGCGTATGACCAATAACTGTTTCTAGGCACATTCTTGTACAGCTAATAACCGGCTCGATGCTAGTCCTGCGATCTCAAACTCGTTTCACGCTCACTGTTCTAATGCGTGTGTGTGTTGGAGAGTTTGAAAAGGCTTTCGATGCTCTGCCTGGCCTTGGACTAAAACTGCACATCAAAAGGGACCAACATCATTGTATATCATCTGCACAGCAAGGCCTTCGGTTGTCGTCGTCATTGTTGTTTTTCTGTTTGTTTTTGTTGCTGGTTTGTGCTTACTGCACACTTCGAGGATCTATTCAACACTAGTTCTGTGTATATAAAAATTTATTTGGGTTAAGTGAAGGCATATCAGAGGAGGGGCAGAAATGATTGGGTAAGTAGTGTTAGGGGAGGTTGGGGTATTTTCGGGGTGGAAATGTTAGTTAGGGAAGAAGGACAAAAATATGACTGAATATTGTCCATCATGGTCAGACTGTAGTTAGATTTTACATTTCTACATACATTTAGAATGATTTGATGGGAAAGTGTAATGAGCTAATAGAGTGGAAAACATTTAAAAAAAATATTTGTATTCCATTGTATATATCATGGTTTGAAACTGAGGTTA
Source organism: Bagarius yarrelli (assembly GCA_005784505.1). NCBI lineage: Eukaryota > Metazoa > Chordata > Actinopteri > Siluriformes > Sisoridae > Bagarius > Bagarius yarrelli. The sequence goes on along the minus strand of VCAZ01000063.1, from coordinate 1,042,267 downwards.
TTATTATTATTATTATTATTATTATTATTATTCTATTTTTCAACATTTTCCCCAACAATTAATTAACTTATTAATTTCCCGATATTGTAATTGTTATTTATGAAGCTTTTATGAGGATTCACTGACAATTATGTGTAGGAGTTAAATTATTTTTTAGATCTTTTATTTACAGAATTTCAATTGAGGAACAATCATTAATATTTATTTATTTTCTTTAGCTGTTGTTTCCTAAACTGTCAATTACAAGAAAACAAATAAAAATTTTAAATAATTGGTTGCGTCTTTAATTTTCAAAGATTTTTGGCTTGGTGTGTGTCCATTGGTGGGAGATGTCTTGTTCAATGATTCCTACAATAACTGATTGAATTATTAACAGCATTTTTGTTTGGCTTTAACAGACACCCACTGTACTGTGTGAAATAAAGCAGGATGAAAAAAGATTTACTCTTACTTTTGTGTACACACAAAGACCCTTTATCACAAACCAAAAAAAACATTTTAAGAAATTTTTTGTTAATCTTCTAACTTAAAATGTTTTACCTTTTGTTATTCACTTTTCCTAGGGGAGTTTTTTTTACTACAAGGGGAAGTGCTAGCGCAATTGTTAAGGTGTTGGATTGCTAACTGGAAGATCCCCAGAACCACCAAGTTCCCACTGCTGGGTGCCTAATGGCTTTTTTGTGCTCATGAGAACAATCAAAGCTTTAGGATTTTTTTTATAGTTACACACACAATATAAACAAAGTTTATTGCATGGCACAATCACATACCACAGGTAATCTACAACACACGTCTATAGACTAGGGCAGGAGTTGGCAACCTTTAACTTTTAGCTAGTTTCCCAGATAAAATAGAACATCGTGAGCCACAAATCTCTTTTGACCTCTAAAATAAAGATAACACTGCATGTATCATTTTTTACCTATAAACTATGTATAAAAACTTGTCAATCAATGAACTTCTGACATTTTATGTCTGCATGCAACAAAGGATATTTTGAACTCCAAAAAAACGCTGGGATAAATTATATTTTCTCATAAAATTATCAATTATCAGTCATGCTTGTATTTAAATAATCCACCTGCAGCAAACCAAAATTTAGTCTGCTTCTGTGTGCCGTCATCTTGCACCAGAGCGCGCAGTCAGCTGTAAACCTATTGCTAAAAGCACTATTTCACTGAATAAAATATTTATTTGCAAAAAAAATAGCCAATTAATATATTTATTTTACTTGGTTATTCTGATTTTTGCTCCTGTGGCGTCCCCACATCGGGGCTATAGGACGTCACCTTCATTTTCACACAGGACTGTAAGCTTTCGTCTGCGAGGCTTGAGCAATGTTTGTTTTTATATAGCTCATATTGGAGAAGACCTGCTCATATTCGTATGTGGATCTAAAGATCGACAGGACTTCAAATGGACTTCGGGGGTTACATGTTTTGCGTGCCGGCGAGTGTTGCATATCAGAAGTTTAGAACAGAAGTTTTGAATGACAAACAATTAAACACATTTCATTTGAGTGTAACAGGATCACCATCGTCTTTAAATTTAGAATTATTAAAAAAAACGAACAAACTGAAATAAAATACATTTAGATTAATTAAATTGAATTATTTTTTTCCAAAACCACTGGGAGCCACAGCTGCAGCATGTGGCTCTGGAGCCAGGGGTTGCCAACCGCTGAGGATAAGGAGAATCCTAAATGAAATACTAGGATAATTTTTATTTATAATTGCTTTGTATATTAACAACATGCAAAACAGATCCATTCAAAAAACAATAGCATTAAAAATAAGTAATCAAATAAAAGAACAACAATAATAAATAAAAGTAATCAAATAAACACTACAGAATTAATAAACCATAAATAATAGTTGGATTTTGGTATTCCTAACTCCTTCTAATGCTTTAAGATGTCTACCTTAAATTGTGCAAGACAAAGTGCGTTTTTGTACCATCAAAATTATACAGATATATAATTTTTAATTATAAATAAATAAATAACAAAATAAGTTTTCTTTTTATACACTTGACATAAAAATCTTTAGCTTCTAATGTAATATCAACTTCAGAAATCACAAAAAATTAAAATCAAACCAGAACAATTTAACACAAATACAACGAAAGAAAAAGTAAACCAATACGCAAAAAACGCATGTTTATCAAGTGACGTCATATTAACATGGCCGCTTACACAGACACGATTACCAAATTACACTAAAATGAGTTATGCTGTGCGATATTAAGTGTCTGCTATAAAATCATCAGCATTCATACATTGTTATTTGTTAACACTAATTCTTTATTTTTGTTCTAATTAGGTTAAAAAACGATTCGTGTAAATTTGTTTCGTTTTTTCTTAATAGCATAAATGGCGCCTGTTTTGGAAAACGTCATGCCATGTTTAACTCCGCCCCTGTTTGTGTTTAACCCCTCCCCCTCTTTTCAATCTGTGAGTCTGCTGACTGGCTTTAGGCTCCGAGCAGCGCGTGTAAAGGTCTAAACTCCAAACTTTACATCTAACGTCCAAAAACCCGGCATAGTCAATTTCTCACTATTAGTCGTGTTATTTCATTTTTGTTGAGTGGCGGTTGCTTAGAAACTCCCCCGAATGAAAGTGCAGCAGCAGAAGCGGACGTGGAAGAGACCCAGCTCCGAACAGAAACACTACTCCTGTTTTTGAAGTTTTCTTCAGCACTTTTAGAGAAATGTCTCAGGATTACGGAGCACGGACGGTGCTGCTCGAGTGGCCTTGAAGATTTCTGGACTTTTTATTTTAATAGAACACATTTGGGGGGAAGAGTTTGGTCTCGAGTTCACACCCTTTTTTTTTACTCTTCATACCTGCGTTTGGCGGAAGTAAGTACCGTTATTCCAAACACACATACAGAAGCTAACTCCAGTTCTTAGCTTTTTTATTACCGCCGGGTTTGTGTTGCACACTGTTTGTGGTAAACTAGTAAAGCTAGTAAACAGATACAAATCCAGCCAGTAAAAGTAACCGCGTTTTAGCTTCTGCGGCGAGTGATAGATCGATCGCGCGCGCGCCACAGGGCCTGTTTAAAGGGACAGAGTTCAAATTGATGTCTGTTTTACTTCCGGTCCTGGCTTGTGTTGACCTGTGTGTTGTGTCTACAGATCTCATGGAGCTATCCTGCTATTTAACAAATACGGACAAAACCTAGATCATTCTCGACCAGTGTCTGTTACTATAGCAACTATAGCAGACCAAGTCCTGAACCCTAAGGTAGCTTTAGCATCATGTTGCAGAGTTTTCAGAAGTGTGGTATTTAATAGAGCTTTTAGTAGGCGCATAAGAAAGTGTTTCATTCTGCTCAGGGTTGTGCTTGTGATGTCTGTCTCAGGAGAAAAACCAAGAACATTCACAGAAACCGGTTAATAATAGAGCAGTGGGTTCAAATCCCAGCACCACCAAGCTGCCACTGCCAGGCCTCTGAGCAACACCCTAAATCCTTAACTGCTTAGTTGGATAAAAATGAGGAGAACTGTCTTTAGATAAGGGCTTTTGGCGAATGCCAGAAATGTTAATGAAGCGAAACACCCAAATCTGGAACCCTGCTTCTGCAAAGCGTTAATCAGCCATGAAGGACTTTATTTGTCACATAAACATTACAGTATTATGACAGCAATTTTTTCCATATTTCAGTTTAATTCAAAGCAAGTTTATTTATATAGCACATTTAAAACACTGTGGTCATTCAAAGTGCTTTACATAACAGGAATAAAAATCACAACAGTAAAAACAGGGATTAAAATAACAAAAAAACACTTTAAAATGAATGGAAATGGTTAAGAATATAAAATAATTTTCAAGAAGTTGAGTTTAGAGCACAGGTTTAGTCATGTTACAGTGAGCTTGCAGCAGGGAGAGGGTTAGGGGCCTTGCTCGAGGGCCTAACAGTGGCAGCTTGTGATGCTGGGAATCTAAACCTGATCTTAGATTTGCATCATTTGGCAGACTCCCTTGCCAAATTTGGATCCCTTGCCAAAGGGAGAAAAATGCTTTGATTCTTTATCAATAGACAAATAAATACTAGATCACATACTAGCTCAAAACTATTGGAAAATGTGTAACTTTAAAAAATACAGTAATGTCTTGTGGTAGGTATTAAGATTAAGGTAGGTCTTCAGTCTTTTTCTGAATACAGTCTGGGACTCGTCTGTTTTAACAGTGATGGGAAGTCCTTTCTACAACGTTGGTGTCAAAACAGAAAAAATCTAGAGACGGGCAGACCTTTAAAAGGTGGGACCAGTTGATCTTTTGATCAACAACCCAAAGCCTTTAGCGTTTGTGCCACTAGTGCCCTAAATCAGACATTACATATCTACATATATTACGATATCTTTATAACAATTTTACTAAAACATTTCAAAATTTTATCTTTCACTGTTTTACTTATACAATGTGCAGACACACAAAGCGTTAGCTGGATAGCTTCAGGTTTGGAAAGTAGAAATGCTATAAGTTAGTTTTTTTTGTAGTTTTGAGCTTTAAGAAACCCGGACACCTGTTAATTTGCATTGTGTTAACAATAAGCTTGACCACGAACAGTAAAAAGTAATGGATATTTACTTCCTCACAAGAGCGATGGTCAGTGTTATGAATTTAATGTCGGTGTTTATTATTAATTTCACCCTGAAGTGGAAACGGTCAATAAACTGCCAAGCAAAGCAGCCATCAATCAACCTAAATCTGACTCATTTATAACCTCAAATGAAGTCTTATAGAGTCATAAATGCCAAGCAGAAAAACATGAGAGTATACATGTGTATACAAAAAACTTTGTTCCTTGTGGATTTTCATTTGTTTATCATCATCAAAGTTAAACTTCATCCAACTTTAAATTCGTATGAATGTCATGTGACAATATCAACATGGTGGCTGTAGTACGTCTGAATTTCATACCACCCGTAACCATGCTTTTTAAAGAGTCAGGAAGAGCATACTGTTCTTGTGGTACTTACTTAAGTGGTATACATTATTTTTTTTCTAAAATCTGGTTTAGTTTAATTTTTGTTTACCTTTACAGAAAATTTGACAGCGGTGGTTGACTTATAGTAAGTCTTTGATCTAAATTTACACAAACTCAAGACTACGATACAGATTAGAATTTAATGTAAATAATTTTTTATGTAAACATGTTGGTAAATGATTTCCAGATAAACTGTAAGGAAATCAAGTGGTATCAGTTTTGCAGTGTACTGATTGTTGTTATCTCTGACTTGAATCAGAGAACATATGAATATGTTAGAGTGTAAGCAGCCTGCAGTTCCTCAGTAACATTTAGAATTGGAGCACTGGCTCTTGATCCTGTCTAAGATCTGCTGTCTTATCTCCTAGCTGAACTCCGGTGAGCTAATTTGCACAAGCCAAAGCAAGTGATCGAAGTCCACTCACTGTAAAAGAGTTTGCTTATCTGTAGAGATTAACAGAAGAAAGATAACTTTGTAAGGTCGGTAAAGTATGTGTTTTGTCATGCTCTGTTAATGACGTGCTGTGTCCAAAATTGTATACTACTACCTTAATAGACTTAGTTGGTACTCAACCGTTTAAAAAGTATGTTCTATATAGTATTATTACATGTAGTTTAAAAAAATATTTGGACGTACTACATCTGACAATGTTGATATTTTTACGTGACATAAAACAACACTGAATTTAAAATTTAGTAATGTTTCTCGTTTCTCCCGCAGGCTCATGCGATAGTAAAGTGTCCATTCAAATAGGAGATCATCCGGGAACTTTTCACCTACTGTTTTTTTATAATTAGAATTTGGACATACTTTACACCTCACATACCTGGTTTAATATACTGTATGTACTGAGCGTATTGTTTAACGCTTCATTAAAACATCTAACCAATACTACTACCAGTAAAATCTGGTGATCAGAATTAGTATCCCATGAAGTAAACTTCTGTAGAAGATGATAAACTAAATTTTTGTATATATATAAAAAAAAAAAAAAAAAGGTGTTGGAAGTTTGGGGATTAATCCATTTCCACATGCACTGTGTGATGTATTGACTCTACCTCTCCTTTACCTACTCCTTATTCTCCTGTTGGTGTTCACCACACTGCTCACTCATACACTGACTTCACTGTCACAAGAACCGATACCACGGTACCAAGTCAGTATAAATATATTAAAATCCCGTCGGTGCTTGTTTTTCTTCAGTAGCGTAAGTAATGATTGTAGCGAAATTAGTGACTAACATGGCTGCAGAAACACGCCTACAAGCACACTGATGAACTACACTTTAAAGATGGCAACAAATCCTCCCCTAAGAGTCAGCGCTCGTGCTTTAAGAGCCGCACGCCCTGATTTAAATCTCACACAGTCATGATTACGCACACACGCAGGCTGTCTGACAGTTTACAGCTTGTTTGATTGTTGTGTATCTGTCCGCAGGTTATCCTTATTAACGTTATAATTGGCCATTATTAGTGGTTTTAATAATTGCCGATTACGTTAGTGGTTTTAAAAATATGTGGGTATGTCAGTGAATTTAAACTAATGCTTGCTTTCAGAGTTATGTGTGTTTTTCAGCAATGTGCATGTGCGCATATGCGTTTTTCAGAAACACAGTCAACCTTAACAGGTCAACCTTAACAACCTTAAGGTTTTAAATGCACTTAAAATATGACCAAATTTAGACTTGAGTATCGTGTACTTTGGTATCGGAACTACCGGTTTTTGTTATTGTGACGTCCTTAGATCTCACTCACTCTCCTGCCTCTCTCTCTGTTGATGGTTAGCAGGTCATAGTGGTGATATTGTGCTGCAGTAGTCAGTAAAAGTAGCCATACTGTCATAGTGACTCACAGAATGACTCCATTGACCGTCGAGGCGTGTAACAGCGCTGCTGTCCCGTTGGTTCGGTCTGTCCTGCCTTCAGTTTGGAGACAACAGGAACTCGTGTGATCATCTGGTGCATCTCATAATAGTGGGGAAAAAAAGAGCTGAATTCTGCATCAGTGTGTTCCTTTAAAAAGTGATTGCTCACACACCTTTACTCTTGCAGAGCTGGAGAGATGTTATAAAGTATTAAACTGCACTATATTAATGTTTTATGTGAATAAAAAAGAAAATAGAAAATCAGATTCAAGCTGTATTCCAAACTTAGTCCTTCTTTTGCTGTTTCGTTCTCCAAATCTACAAGTTGGGGCTTGAATGTGAGATATGTGATCATTTAGCTACAATAATACTAGTGAGACCAGACTAACGCCAGGTAAGGAGGTCTGTGGTGAAGTATATCGGTCTCTTAGTTCCAGTGAAGGCATAATGTAACGCTACAGCATAGAAAGACATTCTAGACGACTGGGCTTCCAAATTCGTAGGAACCTCTAGGGAGCTGGTGAGGTGTCTCTTAAATCATAGCCTTCTATTAACCACAAAACAATTTAACGTTTCAGCCAAGAAATCTTTAAAGTAGGAACTTTTTTAAGCTTTAAAAATTACTCCATAGACATAGAAGGGTGTAAGATTGTCGATGCAGCTAACTATGTTTTTTTTCCACAATAGTGTAAAAATTATGTTTAAAACTGCTTTACTTTTATGGTAATATTTAATTTAAACACTTAGTGTCAAATTGCTAAACAGTAGGTAGAATGTGCACATACGATCTACTACTTCTGCTGGGATCCTGAAGTACACATACCATAGCCACTTTTCTATCCCATAAGCTGGTGGAAGAAATTACTTGTATCAAAATGGCATAAAGCGGAGACACATCACTTTTTAAGAGTTTAAGTAGCTTTGAGTACCCCAGAAAAAAAAATCATTGTTACTTGTAGTTAAATTGCACTTGTTTATCATCATCCGGATAAACGTTATCTAACTTCAAATTCACACTGCTGTGACATTGTACGTCAGGTAAAAACATGACTCTCTCTTTGCAACAGCAGCATGTTGTCCAAGCTGTGCGAGTGGTTCTGGAATGAGCGGCTGTGGTTTCCGGTGGGTTTGGGATGGGCTGACTTACAGGACCGGGATGGTCAAATCTATGCCAAAGGCGCTGACCTTTGGGTTACCCTTCCAATAGCCCTGGTCTTCCTCATCATACGGCAGATATTCGAAAGGTTTGTCCTAATTCACAGTTTTTATCTGCCAGTTATACGCAAGATTCTTTTTCTCATCAAACATGAATAGTTTCAAAAATCGTATCCAGTTGTGATGAGTGTACAGAAGTTTTTAACTGTTAAGTAGATGGATTTAATTTAAATGGAAGAGATGGAGGTTGATAGTAATTGTAGTGAATTTGTAGGACTGTGGCGCTTCGGTTGGCCACAGCGATGGGCGTAAAGGAGAAGGTGCGAGTGCGGGCAGCACCCAATCCAACACTGGAAACATACTTCTGCACCACCAGCAAACATCCAGCACAGGTATACAAGACTTAATTCCTCATAATACCACTAAAAATTGTGTTAATAATAAGCAAAGATAAATTCTAAAGCATACAGTTTAGTTAACGAGAGGTTATAGAACAAGGTTTTTATGTTGGCTTTGAAACGGGAAGTGGTAGCTCAGTGGTTAAGGTGTTAGACTGCTAATCGAGGGATCCTTGGTTCAGTTCCTCGCACCACCAGGCTGCTACTGCTGGGTTTCTCAGCAACGTCCTTAACTGTTCAGCTGAAAAAAGATAAATAATCCAAGTCTCTCTGGATAAGGACATTGGTCAAATGCCAGAAATGTAAACATAATGTAAATGTTAGTACTATTATTTGTTTTATTGTTTTTTCCATTTAAACCAGAATTTTTTTACACACAAGATGTGTTTTTTAAAAATTCTTTCTTTCTGCTGTGTCTTTCTCTGGTCTCTCTATCTGTACAGAGTGTGGTGGAGAGTTTAGGGAAACAGATTGGTTGTTCCCAGCAGCAGGTGCAGAGGTGGTTCCGGCGACGGCGTAACCAAGAGCGACCCAACCAGCTGAAAAAGTTCAGGGAAGCAAGGTACATGCAAAACTTGCACTCTCTCATACATTATTTGCATACAGGTGATTAAAAGTGTCCATCGAAATATTACAAAGAGCCCCTGCCTGCAGGAGCCTGTGAGCGGTTGAATGCGGTCAAGGCTTTTTATTAATGTTCAGGACAAACACCTTCAGCCATGCAGACAAAATCGGTGAGGGACAAAAAGTTCAGTTTGAGCCAAAATGTGTATAAAACTACAGTACTGAGTCAGTTATGACATAGGGAAAAGGTTTAGTGCTCTAGACCAACACCACATCACATTTTTCTAATTTTTCCTATTTAGCTGAACAGTTGAGGGTTAAGAGCCTTGCTCAGGGGGCTATCATTGGTATCTTGGTGGGGTTAGGAGTCAAAACCCATGGCCTTTTGATCCTCACTTCCTTTAAAATAAACTACGATAAAATACATTTGGTACCTAATTCTAGATTACCGGCTCATTAGACATTTTTAATCAGTATAAAGGATTAAGGATTTAGGTCAGTGTGTAGAGAGTACAGTTTCTCTGAGTTCAGCCTGTGAGCTTAATTTGTGCTTTCTGTTTGAGCCTGGTAGCAGGGTTATTATGTAGACAGCATAACTGCATGGAGGATGACCATGCCTCTGTGCATAAAGCCAGCTATTATGTAGAGGTGGTATAATTTGCTACCAAAAGGGTCTCACCATTGCTTTGCTTAAGACTGGCTTAAAACAGAGAGTCACAGTCCTGAATAATATTATAATTGACTCATGGCAAAAAAAATTATATTGTATGAAAATGGGCTGTACGATATTGGAGAAAATAACTGACATTGCGATATTTTCTTTTTCTGTGATTATATATTTTAATATAAAAAAATTCACCGGATGACTTGTATAAGAAGTACACAAATTAGAAGCAGAGGTAAATACAACAGAACAAAGATACAAATGTAATAAAGTTTTATGTACAGAAATTGAATAATCAAATGTAAAATCACACTGCATAGTTTTCACAGTATAAATTAGTTACAATAAACTTTTTTAGCTTTAACAAAGATTAAAACCTGAAATGTTTACACAGTAAAAGACATAAAACAATGTGCAAATAATAATCATTCACTCGATCATTAAACTTCAATTAATTCAACGCATGCAACTAAAATCCCTACTTGCACATGTAATGTGAACATTGCAGGTAAACACATTGCCATGTCGATGCTGAAACAATAAATTGTGCAGCCCTAATATCAAATACATTTTACTGTTGTTCATTCACAGGTCTAATAAACAGCATTTCGAGATTGTAGGCCTATAATTCATTGTAAATTTAGATTTTTATAACCACTTTGTACTAGCAACATATTTGATATTGATTTTGCATGTGTGTGTTTTTTTTTGTTTTGTTTTTTTTTTACAGTTGGAGGTTTACCTTTTACCTTCTTGCGTTCTTTACTGGCCTGGCTGCTCTTATTGATGTAAGTACATCTGAACTAAATATTGACATTTTTTCTATTTTATTTGTGTGTGTAGGTGTATAAGACTCTGTATTTATGTGTGCAGAAACCCTGGCTTTACAAAATGGAGGAAATGTGGAAAGGCTTCCCAACATTGGTATTGTTTCTTTAATGTAAATTCTTACATTTATCTGCATGTAGCTTAGTAGACATGTGCCAGCTGTGTCTTAGGAAGGCTAAACGTGATTCTGTCAGCTGCCCTTTTAAAAGGCATAAACTAACAGTTGCTGGGTGTAGTGTGAAAAAGGAATGGAGGAACAGAGACAGGTTTTTTTTTATATGTTGGGACATACGGCACACAAGTAGTCAAACCTGAAATCTCATAACAATTAAGTATAAGCTTAAACTATGTGTCGCAAGTAGCCGTTCTGGAAGGCCAAAGTTCAGCGTAGTTTGATGATTACATTGCACAAAATCTTAGCAGGTCTGGGAAAGCCAGGGCATGACCTTTTGTGTTGTGGACTAATCAATTATTTAAGCCACTTTATTTTAAGGTAGGACACGTTAAAGAGCAGGTTGACTGTTCTAACTGTTTTTCATTTACAAACCTGTTGCATATGATGCAACTTAATAAAGACATGGTGTTTCATGGTTAATGGGGAAAAAACTTGAGGGTCCTGACTGACTCAACTCAGTAGAAAAAACTAGAACATCAACTGCACCCTAAACCTCACCCAACATTGTCTGATCCCACTAATACTTTTGTAACTGACTGATTAAATTACCACAGTCAAAGTCTAGTGCAAAATCTGCATATAGTATAGAGGTTATATTTATAGTAACAGGAAATAAATGTGATTTTTTTTTTTTTTTATGTATCCTCTCATTTTTTCTCAGACTCTGCTTCCCTCTCAGTACTGGTATTACATGATTGAGCTGGGTTTTTACATTTCACTCCTCTTCAGTGTGGCATCAGATGTGAAGCGAAAAGTAAGTGTCCAGATATATACATCTGCCATGGAAATTGTTTTCGAATGTCTTCACTAGGATTTTATCTGAAGTAAGGATGGAAGAGTATTGAATAATAATAAATCATATATCACAGTAATCGTTATGAATCAATACCTCCAGTGTAAATTCTACACTAGTAAATTCAGTAAATTCTACACTACAATTTCTTTGTTATTTTTCCTTTATTTTTTATATAACTATAATATAATTGTTATCAAAATTGTGGTTTATTTTAATGTAATTTCTTGATATTAACATGATGTAACCCAAAATTGGGTAATAATATTCTATTGCATGTTTTATAAACAGTTAAATGAAATGGACAAACAGTTTAATCAGAAGAACACACATTGCCTGGTTAAAGAGAAGACAATTAAAGTATCAAATTGAAATGCAATTGTTTGGGATCCTCTTGTTGAAAGTTTGTAAAGTCAAAAAAATCTGTTTTCAAATGATGGTGAGAGTATTTTGTTCTCTCTGTTAATAAAATGTTAACATCATGCATATTTTTCTTCATAGCATCGAATAAATTATTACATAATACTCTAGGTTAATGGTGCAAAACTCAGTGCTGTGCATTTTATTTGGCTGATTGTCTTTTTTAAATATTAATAACTGGTAAAAAAAAACTTAATTTGGTTTTATAAATTACTCTTTTAAATGTTATTTTACAATAATTTATGTTTTATGGTTCTGATCCAAAGTGACATATAGAAGTGAAATGACTTTTATTTCGTTTATACAACTAGGTATTTGAGGCTTAGTAGTCAAATGTTTTAACCACTAAATTGCCAGTGCCCAGTACTTATAAAGGCTAATACATGTACATTTTTGAAACGCAGTGCAATGGCAAATGGCCAGGGAATTACGTGTTAGAGCCAGACACAATGAAAAGGTATTTGGTTATCAAATGAGATGCACTAACACACCCTCGGTGTAAAGAACAGCTGCAGTTCAGCAGAACATTTTCAATTTTAACAATTTTTTACAAGCGACTATAAAATTTATTTTGATAATATATTTTGCATCTTAATGCCTACATGAGTGAAGAAATGGAAGGAACTTGGTAGCCTGGTGGTTAAGGTGTTAGATTACTCATCAGAATGCTGTGAGTTTAAATTCCATCACCCCGAAGCTGCCATCACTGTGTCGAGCCTGAAGTCTCAACTGCTTAATAAAAATGAAATGAAATTAATTCTGTATCAGAATGTTTGTAGATCTGTTTTATTCAGACAACAAAGTTGATGAAGTTGCATTTAAAAATGCAAAACCAGCAGTTCGGTCTGGTGGCATTCCATGTTTCATCAACCCACTTGCACACACACACGCGCATGAGGCGAGGAATATTTAATGAAAGTTGTCAACACGTATCTGGTGACAGGGAGACAAACTGTATTTGAATATGTGATTTCTTTGGGTAAGGTCATGTAAAGTGATGCGGTAAAACAACAAATGCAAATAAACTGCACAAGTGAATTCCTTTGATCATAATCAAACGCAATCTGTAAACACGCAGGTCTAAAGGCCTATTACCTATTAGATCATTTTCTAATGAGCTCTCTCCCTTGCTCTATCTTTTTTTTCCTTTCTATCTCTCTCTCTCTCTCTCGCAGGACTTCAAGGAGCAGATTGTTCACCATGTTGCCACTATTCTTTTGATCAGTTTCTCCTGGTGTGTGAACTACATTCGAGCAGGAACTCTGATCATGCTAGTGCACGATGCTGCAGATTATCTGCTTGAGGTACGAGTGGTCTTTTTTCAGTCATCAGTAGCCTCTTATTCAGGGTTGGGTTACAGGGTAGAGCCGAACCCAGGATGGGGATGTCAGTTTACTTTAGGTCAACACGCTAGAGCACCAGCAGTCCTACTACCAGGTGGGGAAAAGTTCGAGGATCTTGAACACACAGGGATAAGATGCAAAATTATGCACAGACAGTCACCTGAGCTCAGGACATGTAAAGCTGCCACCCAACCTGCTGCTCAACAGGCGTCAATCGAGCACCGAGGCAAAGATCAGTATCTTTTTAAAAACAGGAACTTTCATTGTCAGTCATGGGTTTGTTTCAGTGAGTAGGGAGAAATATCCGTTGCAATATTTGGTTGTGCTAAAATGCAATGTCAGTGGAGGATTTTGGAATATATTCTTCTTCTTGCAGAAGACTGTAGAAGACATGCAGGCACTGCCTGTGATTATTGTAGATTACTTTTAATGTGCATCATGACAGTTTTGATAACTTCATTTGATCAAAACAAAACATTTGGCCAATTCATTTGATCAAAACAAAACATTTGGCCAATGTGGGTTTTGTTTCAAGAAATTTTTAACCCAAAAACCTGAGTGTAGTGTATAAGGATGCACATTTCATTAAAAAAGTCATGTAAAGCTATTCTCTTTAGTCTTTAGTACAGTGTTTTTTCTGTTAAAGATTCCTCAGTAGGTGTACTCTCTTCTAGTTCCAGTACCGAAAACTAAAACGCAGTTTTAATCAACGCTGCCCCCTAGTGTGATGTTAAATTATTATCTTGAAGATAACAGTGTTTGTATGTGTCTGTGTCTCTCCTTCCCCTCTGCCTGGTTAAAGTCAGCAAAAATGTTTAACTACGCCGGCTGGAGAAAAACGTGTAACTACATCTTCATCATCTTCGCCATTGTCTTCTTTATCACAAGACTTGTGATCTTCCCTTTCTGGTGAGAAATTTATTTCCAGATCAGACGTCTTGTGGTATAAGATGTTGTGATAGGCCCTTTTTAATTAATTTTTATTAGATAGTTTTATTTAAATCAGTATATTAGATTGACTTATGCTCTACTCTCTTGCAGGATCATGCACTGTACATGGGTCTATCCAGTGACCATCTATCCTCCCTTTTTTGGTTATTACTTCTTTAACGGTCTACTAATGGTGCTTCAGTGTCTGCACATCTTCTGGTTTGTGCTCATTCTGCGCATGGCCATCAAGTTTCTCCCTGGCAATGTGAGTCCATCTCTCTCTCTCTCTCTCTCTCTCTCTCTCTCTCTTTCTCTTTTCTTGTGCATAGTTTTATTCAGGTTTTACCACATATTGCCTAATTCTTCAACACTGATAAGCTGAAATACTACAGTATGTAATATTGAACTACACCTGACTGACATGTTCATCATAGATAACATGTTTAGTAAGAAACAGCTTAGTGGTTAAGGTGTTGGCCTGCTTACCAGAAAATCATAGGTTTCATTTCTAGCACCACTAAGCTGCCATCACTGGGTCCCTGAGCAAGGCCCCCTGACCCCTAACTGCTCAGTTGGATAAGTTAGATTAATGCATGTTGCTCTGGATAAGGATGTCTACCAAATTAGACATTAGATTCCGTTAATTAAATTACATACGAAGTAAACATTAACAATAAACTATCAGCACTGCCAGGTTTTAACAAAACCTATTAAAAAAAGGCAACACTATCAACCCTGCTTATATTTACAGTGGTTAACCTCCTAATCTTTGTGCTGATTTTATTTTTAATATTAGTGACTGTTTGCACTCAAGCTTGTGAAAACCACGAAAAACACAGCATCTGTTAATACCCAGGACTAATAGTTATTATTTTTTGTATTTCTTTTTACAGGAGAGAGTGTAAGTTTGATTGAGCTCAAATATTAGTGATATTTTATGACACATTTGGCAGCACAGTCTGTTTTTAAAGATGGTGACATATGGAACATAAAACATCATATTGTTGGATCTATTATACTGTATCAATGCAACCCTATGCATTATTAACCCACATCCAGCCTCGGAAATATCTTCATTCTAACATTTAATCATTTTTATTATCAGCATATTGTAGAAGATGAGCGGAGTGACAGAGAAGAGACTGACGACTCTGAGGAAGACGACGAGCCACCGGAGAGTGAGAAACGTCTCAAGATAAAAAATGGACCGCTGCAGAACGGCCACTCTGCCTCGAACAACAACCATCACCGCAAGACTGAGTGATGACCACAGAGAGAAGGAGAGAGAATGTCTTGTATAAAACACATGCACACACACACAGACTAACAGGTTAAGGTAGGGGCAGAAGCTGCTGATTTAAAAACAATTGGTTTATACAGTCACACAAATACAGTTAAACACTAAACCCCAGCAAATTCAGTTTAAAGCGATTTAAACAGTCAACTTTAGTAAATTGCACTGAAATTCTATGGAAGAAATGAAATCTCAAGGCATTGAGTCTTCCTCATGCTGCTCTGTGTATGATCTGCCAGTTTCCTGGTTGATATGAAAACCTCACCTGGTCCCTCTCTGTCCTTCTAACTTTCCTACTGTTTTTGTTTTTTGTTTTTTTTAATTTAAACACATGAACATCTGCACTTCCTCTGTTTCTGCTAAGCTTAACTAGCACTGAGCTCTGGCTTTATCTTAACAAGCAAACTGAATTTAAATTTGTGCTGCTTTTATTTCACTAAGTGACCTTTAGCAAAGTCTCCAAACACATTCCTAGTGTGTGTATGGACACACACTCACACATACCCTTTTGAACACTGCAAATCAACCCTCCTTTTTACTGCCTACATTTCAGTTGTACTATAGCTTCATTTGGCTGAAGATGATTAGCTATAACGCGATGTTTGCGGACCACCGAACAACTGAAACGTGGATATAAAGCTGCACAGTTTTGTGCAGAGAATTAGCTTGAAATTAATCAATTAGCTGAAACGGCTAAAAACTGCCCAGACACCCTATCATGATGCCAGACGTTTTATTATCCTGCCTTTAGTGCCTTCTGTTTGTCCAGCTTTACCGTCTCTCAACATGTGTCGTAAATAGGTTTATAGGTTTTTGGCGATGCAATTTCTCGCCAGCATCATTCAAATTTATCCTGCTTAAAGATTTGCTCAAAATGATCGTTTTAAAAAACATCATTTTAATAACATTTTAGTCTTTTTACAATTTTATCAGCTTTGTGTTTTGCTGCATTCACAAAAATGACTGATATGCTTTAATAATATTTTACTGTAGTTTGTTTTATCATTTATTTTCATTTTATTGTTTTACACAAGGTCCAAATTTATTCATGACGATTCCAGAAAGTTTCATTTTCATTAGAAAATGTAATTTGTTTATAGCAAGTTGTTTAGAATCCTGTTATAAAAAAACAGGAGATTACTAAAGATGTTGTTGTTGAAAGTTAACATTTGTCTCATGCCAGTGGTTTTTTCATCATTTGTACTATTCAGAAGATGAACAGTCAGTATTTATCACTCGTCTGGCCACCGGATGCACTTTATGGAACCTAATCCATAGAAATATTTAGATTTAGGAGCGCTTTATAGACGGGTCCACAGTAACGATATGCTATCTGTTTGTATACAGTCATGCTGTAAATCTGTACATTGTGTCTGAACATGTTTAACAATCCCACTCAACACCCCATTACATTCAGTGTTTAGATTAAAGAGAAAGAAAAAAAATAGAAGTATAATTAAAGTTTACATTCTGATGTCTCACTGCAGCTCATGTTTGTCCAGCCGTCAGTGTCTGTTTAGGTTATGTTGGCCCTTGTAAGTGTCATTTTTCATTGCATTGCTCTGTGTGATTGCTTTACTTCAGTTCAGTCCGATCGTGCCAGTAAGCTGTTTTATACTTGGCTAAATACTTAAGTTGCCATGCATGTTTTTATAACTACTTAGTAACTATAATTATAATAATAATGAGGCGGATAAAGTCTCTCTGAAATGCAAACCATGCTAAAACTGATATGATCATCCTGAACGTCCAGGCTGCTTTACTCACTTTATATTGTTTCTGCTCATTATTTTTTTTTCTTTTTACTCACCTTTTTCATTCTTATTTCTTTTCCTCATCAACAATAATCCCCCTTTAAAACTTGAATAAAAATTAAACCAAACCAAATTTTACTCAATTTGTTGTCTATTTCCCTGATACAAAGAAACACATGATCAGTGTCATAACTGCCAGTGTTTTATGTTGTATTTTGTATCGTTGTTCTGCAATTGAAGATAAAAGACTGTGGATAATCAATACGCTTGCCTTTGTGTATTTGTTTTCTCTTATAATTTCTTTGGGAATACAACATTTCATATATATATATATATATATTTTTATATATGTATATATGTATATATCTCTGTAGAAATTCGTATAAATCCTTAGGAATACAATATTCTATATAAATCCTAAGCACACAATACTCTATATAGATATAGGAGTACCATATTCCATATAAATCTATAGGAAAACACCTTTCCTAAATGAACCCCTTAGAAATCCAACATTCCATAAAAATCCTTAGGAATATAACATTCCCATATGAACCCATAGGAATACCACATTCTATATTAATTCTTAGGAATACAATATTCCATATTAGTTCTCAAGAATCCAATTTTTTATGTAAACTCTAATTCTATATAAATTCTTAGGTATACAAAATTCCATATGTATCCTTAGCAATACATTATTCCAGATAAACCCTTAGGGATACACCTTTCCCGTATAAAAATACAACATTCTACATAAATCCTTAGTAATACAATATTCCATATAAATCCGTAGGAATACAAAATTCCTTAGGCGTACAATATTTCATATACATCTTTCCGGTTTAAATCCTTAAGAATACAACATCCCATATGGGAAGTGAACCTGCCATTCCTCCAATCAGCAGTCCAATACTTTAACCACTGAGCTACCACTTTAGACATTGTTGGACTGCTAATCAGAAGATTGTGGGTTGTGCTCAGATGGATAAAAGGAGAGAAATGTAATTTAGATAAGGGTGTCTGCTAAGTGCGAAAAAAAATGTAAATAACAGAAGTAAAGCAGAGCAGCTTTTTCTTACGTACAGTAAATTTTACTAGATCAACTATAATTGGCTGTCCTTATAAATGCTGAAGAGATAAAGCTGAAGCTAATTTGTTCCAAAAGATCCATTAAAATAAAACAAAAATTCTAAATACTACAAAAAGAGTAAATGGTTTAGCAAAACCTCCCAAGTGCAATGTGTGCTAAAGACTTAAACTAGATAATCTGAGTGCTGTTTGGAAGAATATGAACAGACACAGTCACACAAGCAGGCGTAAGCTTTTACTATAATAGATCTGGACCTTTTTAGACCTTTTAGCTCCTGCATGTCTTCGGATCAGTTACTGTCACAGTATTCTTCTACTTTTATTGCATTCAGGTGCATTCAGGAGGGGTGGTATGGGATCCTGAAGCAGTAATATAGGAGAGAGCAGGAATTGATGAAAATCAACTCTATGTCTGTATTTCTGTTCTTTGCATTTCTATCATCACTTTCTCAAGAAAAAATTCAGGCATTGTTGTGCATCATCTAAGCCCCGCCTCTTTACCTGCCTGCTCTTGTAAACAGAGTAGGTCTTCAAAGGCTGGCAGAAAGAAGAGAAGCTGTTGGGGTGTGTTTGAGACACAGGTGAGTTAGCAGTAGTGTTGCTGTTTTCATTCTGTCATTGAAAGACACAGTAAGTAGAAATAACTGATTTTGCCTGAGGATTCTTTATTTATTAAGTAAGCCTTATTTCGAGGATGTTACATTTGTTCTGATTTATTTCTATTTTATTTTGTTCTTTTATTTTTTGATCTAATCTTGCAAGTTTAAAGTTTATACTTAG
The DNA here is from genome assembly GCA_005784505.1 of Bagarius yarrelli. Taxonomy (NCBI): domain Eukaryota; kingdom Metazoa; phylum Chordata; class Actinopteri; order Siluriformes; family Sisoridae; genus Bagarius; species Bagarius yarrelli. The sequence continues at coordinate 1,023,219 of VCAZ01000063.1, read as the reverse complement.
ATTTAATTTTACATGTCTGGCATCTGGCAGACACAATTATCCAGAGCGAATTACCTTCATTCAATTTTTTTTAACCCAACTGAACAGTTCAGGGTTAGTTGCTGAAGGGCTCAGCTTGATAGTGCTGGAAATTGAACCCACAATCTTCTGATCAATAGTCTATGAACCACTGATTTACACTTCTGTAAAATTCCATTGCAAAACATTGCAAAATAGTCTACTTTGTTTGTGCTGTGGAAATTTTCGTTTGTGCTGTTTTGGTTTATTATATATAAAAGATTTAAAGGTCATTCTGACATTTAATTATAGGTGATGAGGTCATCAGTCTCACCCAGACTAGGCTCAATCGTTGGTGCTTCGTTTCAGCTGGTTTGTGTCGATAGAAGTTTTATTTATGCTCCTGTTATTTTTCTTTTATTTAGCATTTTTGATTTATTTAATACTCCTGGGTGTCTAGACAATTTACAGCAGCAACTCTATATTCATCTGGTGTCACACTCTTTATGTTCCACTTAGTTTCCTATACAAGCTTTCTATATAGACAGAAGCATGTATTTCTACAGAAGCATGTATTTCTACAGAAGCATGTATTTCTACAGAAGCATGTATTTTACGTTTCTATGGTGTTTCAAATGATTTAACAATTATAATTCATTAATGTTGATAACTTAAAAATCATCCAGCTGTAGGATCTTTTGTTGATGATTTTTTCTTGATGGAAATATAAATCAGTGTATTGGTCACGTTAAAAACAGGCAAACAGACTGATGAAGTAAATATGACTTGAATATTATATTAACTAATAGTAGTCTATTTTTTTTTTTTATAAAAGATGCATGATACATGAGTTCTGCCTCTTAGGTGATGGTGATCCGTTACACACTAAGTAGCTGGCACCGGCCCCTCATTTCCTTAAGGAGGAGTTGAGACACTTTCATTAGGCACTGAATGCATAATGCAGTTTGACATTAAAAGATCACTTCTAGCCAGCTTTGTTTATCTTCACGTTTATTATATATAAATAACAGAATGATGCTATTTAAGTTACCAACAATTAATACGTTCGATTAGAAACAGATCTAATGCAAATTACAGTTATTTTGGTGAATGAATGTTACCCTGCCATCATTTTTACACATGTGTTCTTATGCATTTACAATCGTAAGAGTTTAAGGTCAGATTTAAAATGCTCTCTGTGGCACTACAATGAAAAATGACTGTATATAATATTGGCTTTGAAATGAAATTTCATTATTTCATTTCCGTATGAACTCCTGATTGGGCTGTAGATCAACAGACATTTTAGCTAATTAGAGAAGCGCAGGATCGCTTTCCCGCCTTGCTCCCTCCAAGGCCTCTAATTTCACATCTGTCCTCACTGCAGTAGCAATATGCAATTTGGAACAGTAGATTCTGTTTCCTCTCGACTATCTTTGATAATTAACTTCAATTCATTTAAGGATCGTATTTCTTAGTGCCATCTGGTCGTCATTCTCCACCATGTGTCACTGCCGCTCGCGCCCTCTGGAGGTATTGTTTGACTTGTTTTGGTAAACTGGACGTTTGCCCATCCCTAGAACAAATGTCTACAGACCTTTAGGCAGCTTCACTCATCACTATCAAAACTAAACTATTGATAAGAAATTAAGTGTCCCATCTGCTGTTCTATTAGGTATAAAGTTTTGTTGGAAGGAAGAGCAGAAAGTTTTTAAAAGGAAGAGAGTCAGAACTTTAATTAGTTTATTTATACTAATTTCTTTACATATAATAAAAAAAAATGTACATACAAGAAAACACTGCTTTTTAAAGGGGTTGAGTTTAAAAATATTACTGTGTTTTTTGTGTTTTGGAAAATGAAAAGAGGTGGGTTCTGTTGGGGCCATGTTTAACTTTTTGGTGGGTTTCCTATGTTTGACAAGGGCAATTTTTGAGACATTTGGCTTGCATGGGTAAATATTACATAAATAAATAAATAAATTAATTAATTAATGAACATAAATAAATAAGAACATAAAAAGCATTAAAAAAAATTATAGTTTATTATTTTTAAAAATGTTTGTGAATTTTTTCACTGTTTTATTGATTAGTTAGAATGTGTATACCTAAATATTTTTAACTATGAATATTTGCTAAAAAATATAATATATAAGCTGAAAATTCGATCAATGCATGATTAATCAGTAAAACAGTCGCAGCTATAAAAAATGACAGATCAAGTGCTTTTACTGTTTGGTGTTTTTACGATAGGCATAATTCAATAATTAATTGTCGAATTAATTAACAATTATATTAAATGACTGCCAAAATAAATCTAATTTGTTGCCGTGCCAGCTGATTATATGTGATAATACTTTTGCCATTTTCTTTTTTTTTTGTCAAGAGATCTTAACTGACGTTCATTCATTATAACTCATGTAGAATCTGAAAACTGGACTTAACACCATGTTTTCCACATTAACAGGACAATAACTTCATCTCTCAAGAACTGATATCTAAGAAACGCAACAGCGCAGAAACACCATCGCACAACAACTGTGGCATGGACCGTCCAGCACATACGCCAGCCTGGTTTGAGATTGATGTGGATTTGGGATTTGCACTCTTCTTCCTGTTTCTTCTCTGCCTTTTCCTGGTCTTTACAGTTGTCCGCTGTGCCCAAACAGTCATTGACCCATATGGCTCCATCCCAACCTCCACCTACCAGGAGGAGCAGATCACTAACTGACGGTTGATTTGGCCCATCCCACGTGGTGAATACACTGCAGGTGTTGGGTCTGATCTTCTGTGAGGATTTCAAATGCAACTGTGGACGAGTTTTGTTCATCGACATCATGGTGCATTTTAGGCTGTGTATTAATATGATGAAAATCATATACAGTTTTACCCTGAATTTATTTAGGACAGAGTCAAAAAAAATTTCCAAGCTGAAAAGGTTTTATACTTTTTTATATACATAAATATATAACATTTTATATATATATAAAACATTTGTTCTAAAGAATCAGGAAGTGGTAGTGCAGTGTATGTAAGACCTTGGACTGCTAAGCAGAAGATCAAGTTACCACTGCTGGGCCCCTGAGCAAGGCCCTTAACCCCAGATTGCTCTATTTTTATTTATTTATTTTTTTTTAAAAGGTAAATCGCTGTGGACAAATGCCAGAAATGTAAGTAGCAACTTTTTTAAGACACTCAATCACCTGCATAATGAAGTGTTTGTGTTTGTATAGTAATGGGTGCGTGTATCTAACTTAACATAAAACCCATGCAAAGCACATGTTCGAGGTTAATGACGATGTAACAGAGGAAACATTAAAACCTGCACTGTCGAATGAAACACACACTTTACACATTATGTTCCCCCATTATGCGCCCTCTAGTGGCACTTTAAGATTATTGCATATGGCGTATCGCATAAAGCTGCAGACGTCACTCCCACTGACGGGACATTCTCAAACGCTCAACCTGACCTAATGTATTAAAACGCTATTTTTAAAAGACATTATTACTATAGAATATTATTCACGATAAGCAGATAAAACCAGAATAACTCCGCTTTAAGCATTGTCCTGCTACTGAAAAGCGCTTAATGAGTGTTTTTAAAAATACTCTAAATATTCTGGACTCGTCTGCTCGCCTATAAAAATTGTGCTTTATTATTAATGTGTTCACTGAGTTTGGTCTTAGAATTAAAACTGAAACCACCAGTTAGTAGTTTGAATTCCCTGCGCAGTCACACTGAAACCATTAACATGTTTTGTGTACGTTCTCCATAGCTGCATTTCAGTTAGGGAATCACTCAGTAGTTACAACATTGTGCCACAAGATGACGCCAAAAACAAACCGAATAATATAATTATATAGTTGAAGAATAAATCGTCATTTAGGTATTTTAAATAAATGTGAAGGATTTTAATTATTGTTTCTATGAGTATTATATTAGTAACCGTTGTTTGGTCTCGCTGGCAGAAGATTTATACTTGCTTTTATCTTAATGCGGCACTTTTATAGTGTTAAATCGGTTGTTTTAGACACGTTGTATAAATATCAGAGAAGATACTTAAACAAACTATATAATAAAATATATAAACTTATGTCACGCTGTTACAGATGCCTGCACGTGCTGTGTCATGCTGTTTGATTGGACTGATGATCCGAGTGGGATTTAGAGGCAGTCTGGGGGAGGCGCTCTATGCCTCTTTTATAATGTCTGATGCCCACAGTTTTCTTCCTCAGCCTCCTCCGGACTGTAGGAGTGTGTGTGTGTGTGTGTGTGTGTGCGCGCGCGCGCGGTGTTTTGGGCTTTTTTATCCGCCCCTGTTTAAACTAGATTATAGGTAGTGGGTGACTATGCCACTCGCGCCTCTAGTACGGGATTTTTGGTGATTTTTTGTCGACGGTGAAACTTCTTTGCAGATGAGATGAGATGAGATGAAACGAGATGAAGCTGTGAGAGAGATGTGACCTGAGGATTGGATGGAATACAGATCATGTCTGGACGCATTTGAGGCAGATTGAACACAACATAAACAAGGTAAGTGACAGCACAGAATCACCTAAAATCAGAACAAATCACATCTGGAACATCTGGAGAGCGATGACCTATAATGAGTTTTGATTTTAAGAATATTTAGTGATAGAGGAAGGTTTAGTCCCATTCCTCATGTGGTATTAGAGTGGTAGCTCAGTGGTTAAAGTGGTGGACTGCAGATCGGAAGATCCTAAATTCTATGCCCAGCAAACTGTCACTGCTGGGCCCCTGAGCAAGGCCCCTTACCCTTTAACTGCTCAGTTAAGGAAATAAAAATATAACCTAAAACAACTTCAGCATTCTAAACCAAGTGACAGTTGAGTCAATAGTAAACAGTACAGTAAAGGGTTAATAAATAAGTGTACAATAAATAACTGTACATTTCCTCATTGTGTCGTTATGAATCGGTTCGTTTCTGATGTCAAATCCATCGAAAATGTTTCTCTTTAACACCACATTCATCTGTCATTCACAGGACCGATCACTTCTGCTTGCACTAAATCATTCTCTTCACAGTTTTCTGTCCAAAAAGATTTGCGTTGAATCGAGTGTGCAGTTTGTTTATTCCTGGTAAAAAATCCTGAACTTGTACAGAATAATAATTAGAATTTCGGTCATTTTATTATTTCTATTAGATTCCAATAGATACTGACTTGACAGATATGATGTAAATCCTGGAAAAGACCACTTCACCTTCGACAGGTTCTTTAAATCAGATTCGTGTAGGTCTATAAGGGAATTCAGTTTAATATTTAAAAGCACTTTTCAACAAATTGAATAAGATCCCACTGGATCAAGTGAAATTCCAGTGATAAGGGAATCTGCTTAAACAATACATTTGCAGTAGGTCCAACCGATTGAATTGAATAATGTGAATGTAGTCAACCTCATTATCAGAAAATAAAATCATTCTATAATTGACTCAAACCTGAGCAATGAGCACATAATCACATCCCTTTTGTTTGTTTTATTACATTTATCAGCTCCTAGTTATGAAAGCAGAGGCTGTAGGATTCGTTTGTAAAAGCCTGAGTCAGTGGGAACGCTAACCACCCCGTTACTCCAACATGTGAGAGACATTATTACGTCTGAGCAGGTAAGTTAGGCCCCTCTGAGTGGCTCCACGGTTTGCTGGAATGCTTAAACTTTCACAGACAGGAAATTATCCTCAGAAATTATACCCAGATTTCCACTGCTGCCCTCACTTGTGGTTGGAACATTCTCCTGATCTTTCCACAGGAAGTCTTGTTGTCACAGCTGAATGAAAAGGGACTTGCCCCTTGAGCTGGAGGGGGTAGACTGATGACTCTGCCTTAACATTTCAGAAGCACCAGAACCCAAGGGCAAGGACACTTACTCTATTCTAGGACGTTTTCAACTCAAAATTTATTATGTGCAGGTTTTTACTAGATTGTGTTGCATGACTGTAGGGAGTGAGATCAGATGCTAATGTTGGGTGAGGAAGTCTGGGGTTCAGTTGGTGTTCCAGTTCATCCTTAAGGTGTTCAGTGGGTGTTCAGGTGTTCTGTACAAGAAAAACACAGCATGTCTTCATAGAGGTCAGTTTGGGTCTCTTAGTTTCAGTGATAGAAGGATGTGATGCTAGAACGATTGCAGAAACGTATGTACTGTATGTACTATTTACTGTAAAATAGTGCATAACAATAGTGTACATAGACTTATAGTATATACAGACATATAGTACATACAGTCGTATAATATATACAGTCCTACGTCCATAAGTATTTGTACAGTGACACAATTTGTTATGAATGTGTGTGGATGTGTGTAGCTTTTAAGTTTACATTCAAAGGGGTTCTTTAGAATTTACTTTTTTATTCCTTTCCATTTCCAGTGTCCTTGAGTTGGACAGTGATATAGTCCTACATGCAGTTTAGTCCTTCATGGTCTTTCAGGTTCTTGCTGGGATCAACAGTGCATCTTCTATTCCATGGCTGTACCTAATAGTTGATTTGGTCACTTATAAAGTTCCAGATATCTCTTCAAAAGGTCTTTTTTTAGCCTAATGATCACCTTTTTTAGCAATCACACCTCTTTTGTCACCAAAATGTTTAATACAATATCATTCAGCTGTAGCATTTTTTTGTTTGCACAGAATTAACAGGGCAAATGTCCTACTAAATAATTAATAATTTCACTGATTATATTAAGGGTACTATGATTTTCTTCTAATGTTAACTGTGTCTTATGTATAACGTTTACTACATTTACTGTATTTTAAAGTGACTCGATCTCTTCATATATATAAATGGTATTTCAAAATGTTTTTTTTTTGTTGGTTGTATTTTAATTAGATGCACACATTCACATTTATCCCAAAAAGTCCTATTACATGGAATGTCACCTTAAATAAATCAGTGACTTTGTTGAAATCTACACTTTAATCATTTAATCTTGTTTATCAGCTGCATCTTCTCTTTATTAACACAGTGTTCTGGGAGGCTGCCGCTGTTCCTGCTATAGTCTTGTCACGAATAGCCAACAGCTGAAAGCACCTACTCTTAGACTGAATTGTTTCTGGGGTTATTCAGCTTGCCTGTTACTGAGAAACCAATTACCAAAACCCCTTTCTACTTTCAGCCAAGCTGGAGAACAAGGAAAGGATAGATGATAAAAAAATCGAACTTAGATTAAAGTGTAAGTATTCTATAAAACATAAGCATACTCAAATAAAAGTCAAATATTAAATATAACTAACCTAAATTGTTGTGTTCAGTGAAGTGTCATTTTGTATTTTTTGTTTATTTTTCTTTAAATAGTTTGCTTTCCAAGTACATAAACAATGCTCTGAAATTCTAACAACTTAATTAGAAAAAATATATAGAACCAACCCAACAACAATAGGTTGTGTTATAGGCATTTGGGATGTTGCAGCGCCAGACCACTAGAGGCAAACAGGGCATTGTGTTTCCGGGTTGCTTACTGGCATGGATTAGGGACGCTATAAAAGCGTTGTGCTGTTTCGTAGCAGATTGCTTGGCATTAGTTTGTATCTGTGTTTGTTGTGTTGTTTTTTAAGCAACACAATTTAAACATTTGCATTAGCCATCTGGTCCCGGTATTTAAACTAGGATGAATATAACTCTCTGTCTGGGCGTGTTCTCTTAGCTACTGGCATCAGTGCAGGTCTAATCTAAAAAGTGGTAATGCAGTGGTTAAGGTGTTGGACTTATTTGTGTTTAAGATCAGGGTTCGATTACTGGCACCACCGAATTTCCACATGGGGGCCCCTGAGCAAGGCCCTTAACCACCTAATTGTTTAGTTGTATAAAAGTCATTTTAAATAAATTTAGGTTGCTCTGGATAAGGGCGTCTGACAAATGTTGTACGCTGTAAGTTGAATCCAGTACTAACAAACAAGGTGCATCCAATTACACAGAGACAAATCTGGAGCTTCAGTTAAAGTTAACATTAAACAACAGACAGAAAACCAATGATCTACTATAAAGTTTTTTAGAAACTGCCATGACTTGTTGGTGTAATTACATGCCTTATCAATGTATAAGTTTAAGTTCACACACTATCTATTTACTAAAAACATTTCAATTCCCCCCTAAAAAAGTTTTTATTTGTTTTTCACCTGCAGTTTTAAATTAAAAATTAAATATAATATATTTATGGTTTAATTCTTTTTGGTCACAAAAACCTTCCATTTTTAACAGGGGTGTTTTGTTCCTGGCCATGTTTCCACTCGCTCTGTGTTATTTTATTGTTTGTTTGTTTTTTTACACTAGTTTGTATAAACTTTAAAAAATTTTAAGAAGATCAGCAGTTTCTGAAATCCATGAAACGGGACCATCTGGTATTACCAGCTATGCCACTGTTAATAGCACAGAGATCACACGATTTCTTATGTCGATGATTAATATAAACATAAACTGCAGCTCTTATAACCACATGATTCCATGCATCGCATTGTTTCTACCACATGATAGACTGCTTAAATAACAGAACAATGCGTTCCTAATAAAGTAGACAACAAAAAACACAACAACATTCACAAATTAGTAAAACTTTCGACAAGATTGAAAGTTTTCTTGGTCTTCAGTTCAATTATATTCAAATTATATTCAACAGCAGCTTTATAGAAATACAAAATTTAAATGAAAATAAAAATTCCAGTTGTTGTAAAAAATGTCAAAAATTTCAGTGGTGTTAAGTGAAAGATCTGTGTGCCCGGTCTCTGCTATAACAGTTGGCTTTCTTTTCCATTGCAGAGCCGGAGCGTTATGAGAACCCACAAGGCCCGAGCTGAGGCTTTATCCTCATCGTCCTCTCAGCGTTTGCCCTGTTTCAGTCTGAGATCCAGGAGAAATAAAAAAGGGGTAGTCCAGGGTAAAGTGCGCATTCGTTCCATGCCAGGGGCATTTCTGGTGCTGGGAATGATAGTGGTGATTGTTGGCACCACGCTGGCGGTGGTGGGGTACTGGCCATACCGGATGCAGCGATCAGCAGTGGGTTCAGTAGGTAAGAGCCCCCCTCAGGGATCCAACTGGGGCTTTGGATCTAAAGGGCTGTTTACAACTGCAAGTCTAATTCACACTGACAGAATGAAACTAGTCGGTCCTGTTATTATGGGAGTTGGACTATTTATTCTCATCTGTGCTAACACAGTCTTGTATGAGAACCGAGACAAAGAAACTCAAATTCTGCTGTCTGAGATGCAGAGTGTGGTGTGTAGCATGTCTAGTGTGCCCTCAACAGACTTCACCCAGGTAAACTCTTTGATTAGGCAGTACCACTGGGTTGGCAGCTTGCCAGCAGCCCACTTAAACATTCTGTGCCTTAAAGAACTGGCTTCCTCCGACCCACTGCTGTCGGTCGAGACCTCAACAAAGGAGAGAGTTTCACTTCAGAGAGACGTGATGCACACAGAGATCCTTTGTCATCGGGAGTCTTTATTCATTTCTTCGATTCATTTATCAGACTCCTGGAACTCCCGCAAGGGAGACATCAGCACCTACCTGGACGTGGAAAAGGGAAAAGTCTATAGCCACCAGCCCCGACCAAAGAGTCACTGTGGGCTCAAAAAGTTCCTGACTTCGTCCATTATGTCTTCCCCTGAGGCAGAGGACTGGGATATAACTGCCATCCCCCAAAGGCGCTCCTATAGTATGAGTTATAGAACTAGTTCCCAGGCTTTGCCCAGGTCCTCGTGGCACTTGCAGGAAAAAACAGTGCAGAATACAAGAAGTCTTCAACACTTCCCACATTCAGAGGCTTGTTTAAATCAACCAGAGATTAGAGCAAATCATCTTGACTTGAACCTGGCAGCTGTGGAGGATCAGAAACACCACAGTTGGCCTTGACCTCAGCTCATATATGCTCTGGTGCATCTCAAACAATCTGATTATCTAAAAGAATATTCAACTTCGGGTCTAAATAATCTTGATGCCTAATCTCATCTATTTAAAGTTAAAATTATTGTGCTTGTTGTTATATTAGTTGGGTAAACAAACATGCTGTTATCAGCACCCTCAATTTTACAATTTATTATGATGTTTATTGAAAGACCTATTGGACAAATTATTAAAAACTAGTTATAGTAATAGCCCAGATTCAGTCAGTAAGTCAGTAAGTAAGACGTAATGCATCACTGCTCAGTGAATATCTTTTATTGCATATTCTAGTTTAGGAAGTTGGTGTTTGGGTCATTTATGATTTGACATCCAGGGTTGGGAGTCTGGTACAGGGGTCCAAAAGTCCCAGCTTGGCAGTGATGAGGCTTAGACTCATATCCACTAATTAACAAGTCAAACCAATTGAACTACCACTGCCCCAGTAGGCAGCTCTTAAGTAACCGCTCATGTGTGCTGGGGTCAGGTCCAAATCTACTTTGTCTACAGGCCCGACTCTCTCTGCTGGCTTTGTGTGTTCTCTGTGTATTTGTGTTGTGAATTTACTTTGAACAACATACAGGTTTTAATAGACGAAACCATTGACCTAAAGTTTATACCTAAATCAATAAAGTTAAAAAAGAGAAGTGCCTTTCTTGGTGAATGTGTCCTACCTGAACAGTTGCACCGATTAGCTATTCAACTGTCTAATAAGAATGTATATTATGGAACGCCTGATCATCATGTCTTCATGGAGCTCACTTGATGCACAGGAGGAAAACGAGAAATTCTAATGTTAGAAATACAGTGTAATGGATAAAAACACATGGATCTAATATTCAGGGGTGATATTCATCCCCATTTATTTTCATTTGGAGACATTTATTAGAAGTGTGCTTTTGTGTGTTAAGTTTTATGTTATCTAAAATAAAATAAAAAAATTCATATAATGTGAAGATAGAGATAAAAAACATTCTACACTTTAATTATCCTCTGTCTTGTACATCTCTGCAGCCAGCTTGTCCCCTCTTATTAGACTTTATAATTTCCTCCAGGCATGTAATCTTTTTCACTGAATAGGTGGTTTATAGGATGGCCTCTGCAGTTCCTACAGCTTGTAAAGTTGTCTTGCTAATTCCTTCAGACTTTAGATCCGAATCAGTGAATTTATGAATGAACTTCACCTTATTTCTTTCTATAAAACGGAACAAAATGACATTTTTGTAAGATTTTGGTAGAACAAACTCCAGAGGTTTTTATTTTTTTATGTGAATAGGAGTTTTGAATGAAGTGTCACTTAGCTTAGAGCACTGGCTAAAATAAGATGTTCCCATGTTTCTCCCAGTCTGTTTGCATCTGTGAGCAGCAAATTTGTGTCCTAAAGCTGGTTGTAATTTGTTTTTACTGCTGCCGGTCTCTGAGGCACAGTTTTATTTCCCTGTTTTTAGCAGTCAATAGGATCCAGGTGCAGACATGAGACATAGCAACAAGCCGAAATGCTGCACAGCAGGGGTTCACTTCACCTCATCCCCTCACTTGTGCAAGAACGTCAACCAAATCTGCAGTTTGGAGAGACACTGAAACACCTATTCATGTATAGTGTGTGTTTGTTTGTGTCTGCGCTCCTCAAGGCTTCACTGAAAATCGTTATTCACTTCTGAGTCTCAAACAAACAATGGAGCAGAATATTAGTGAGCAGTAGAAAAATTATTTAAACATTTGTTTAAAAAGCTTTTGTTTAAAAAGCATTTGTTTTGAAAAGCTATGCCAGGTATGTGCCAGAAAACAAGTTAGAATTAATAAAGAAAATTGTGCTTATTACCTAATAAAATGTCTGGGTGATACAATGTAAAAGTCAAAACCATTATTCATTAAATATTTTACCTTGATTACATTTAAAGAGATTTTTTCATTGTTTTATTTATTTATTTATTTTGCCCTTATAGTTCACTGGGTTTTTTTTTTGTTCAAGCTCCTTCTGTTGGTCAGTTGACTCGATGTTTGAGCTCTCCGTCATACCGCTTCAATTAACTAATTTGTGAAAATCGATTCGTTTGCGATTAATCAACTAGCCCTACCTAATAATGAGGGTTCATTCATCAATTCATTCATTTATATATTTATTTATTTATCTTTATTAAGTATTGTATCCAGGCTAAAATGGTGGTGGATCAGGAGTCTATACATAGAGCCCACTTTTAATATGATACTAGTTTATCTAAGGTTGCCATTGATCAAACCCACTGTCACACACTGATACACACATCCAACTCATCAGAAGGTTTTTCAAGAAAAAACCCACATGAATATGGGTCTAAGTATTATGTCAGAATTCTTAGTATTTAAATTACAGTATGCGAAAAGTTCCTAGATGTCCTACTACTCCTACTTGGATTTTTTATGTATGCATACTATGCACACTTTTTATCACATGAGTCTGTGGGAGAGATGATTCGTCATATGCGAAAGTGGCGTCATATGCGAAAGCAGTGACGCAGCAATTTACAAGCGGTTTAAGTAATGTTGAGAACCTAAAGAAGAACACACTAATTTATGTAGTTAAATTGCACCCGTTCAACATCATTCGAGTTAAACATTATTTAACTTTGGAATTTAAATTCAAATAGTTATGTCAAAATAGCGAATGTAGAACGCCCAAATATCATTTATTCTAGCCAAAACCATACTATATATAGCATACAAAGGTATGTACTTAATGTAATCTACGTTAATGTAGTGCATACTTAAGTAGTATGCGATTTCGGACACAGCCTAGATGACTAATACTTCTATTCTGTTGAATTGAAGTATTAATTAGACAATTAATTGGATGGATGGTGACTAAATACTCCCACAATGAGATGTTGACCATCAATATCCATTTAACCTGCACATGGTCGCATCTACCTTATTAGGGCTATAGGTGGTGTGCGTGTGTGTGAGAGAGATAGAGAGAGAGAGAGAAAGGGCTTTGGTAGAAATGTTACAGAAATATTAAAGTGCATTGTATTGGCACAGATTCATTTCATATTAATTAGGCTGTTTTAGTTCACATCTCTCAGCACTTTTTCTACCAGAAGCAGACACAGAGGTTGTTAAACACTGCAATCTCTCCTGGGTAATCTTAGATGTAATTGGAGCTGACAGCATTATAAAACATCCCAGTCTAATTGAAAAGATTTTTAGCGAGACTGATTTTTGATTAGTCAGGATTTCCTGCTCGGAAAGCGTTGTTTAATCCTCAATTACTGCTCTCCGAATTGAGTGGGGTGTTATTTAGGTGCTGGATTGTTTTAGTTTATGATTGTCTGAAATGATATTGGGGCAGCACAGTGGCTTAGTGGTTAGAATGGTTGCCTCACAGCAGGAACCCCTAGGTTCGATTCCTGGGTTCGATTATCTGGGTACGTTTTCTGAGGCCTTTTTGTGTGTAGTCTGCATGTTCTCCCGGTGCTTGCGTGGGTTTATTCTGGGTACTCCAGTTTCCTCCCACAGTCCAAAAACATTTATGTTAGGTTAATTGGTAATTCTAAATTGCCCATAGGAGTGAGTGTGTGTGTGACCCTGTGATAGACTGGCGTCCTGTCCAGGGTGTTCCTATCCTGCCTTTCGCCCTTTCAGAGATGGCTGTGATACACTCCAATAGAACCCAGTGACCCAGAATTAGGGAATAAGCGGGTATAGAAGATGAATAAATGAATGAATTGATATTGCACTCGTTTGAATAATTAGGAGGGGGTCTGTCTTATTAGGGCAAAGACTAGGACACGCAGCTGCATGGGATCGTAAAGCATACATCCTATATATACTTCAAAATCCAGGCGGGAGTAGTAGATCATCTGAAAACTTTTTGCATACTGTAATTCACATACTAGGGCTTTAGACATACTACTCGCCTCACATTTGAGTCCAAGCCAAATATACTAAAATATAAATATCCAACATAGAGCAGATAGACCTAAACTTTAAGCATAATTATTATTTGTAAGGACATTTTATTATCCTGTCTAAATAAAACATCTTGCTCCATTTTCAGAAGTCCACCACTTTTATTTAAAAATATGTAAATTATTCTACACAACATCACAGATCAATTAAAACATTACAAAAGTCTGGAGGCTAATTACAACGCGACCATCAGTAACAACAAAAAGTTAAAAGTAATAATACAATCAAATAGTAAAAATAAAAAATAAAAATAAGATATAAAGGGGACTGCATGGCATCAGCTACGGTCTACAGACTGAATCCAGAATTCAATTAATCCCAAACCTTCATGATGCTTTAGTGCACTTCAGTGAGGCTCCTGCAGTAATAGATGTCACATATACAGCCTGGCTCTACGGTAAGCAGTCAAAAGAGACAAATAAGAAATAACATCCAACACTTGTTGCTACCGAGGTGTAAATTAGACTGAATTAGAGTTTATTCAGTAAATGAGCTAAACAAGGATAAAGAGAAACATTAAAATTCTCCACCCATGTGTGCAGAACCTTAAAAACATACCAAAGGACAGACAAAACACTGAAAAGGACATGGCACTCAGACTTTAATACAATATCACAGTTATACCATTATTACAAAGCGCTCAAGTCGAGCTTAATTTATTAAAAGGATTCAAAGAAAACAGATGATGTCATTAACATGAGAATAATAATGGGTCATTGAATGAAATAATAATGATAATGAAATAATAATGATAAAAATAGTAAACATTTTATACACAAGACACTTTGAGCCCCATGTATTAACTTCAATCCATAACGTTAACTGTTTTAATGAGTTCGAGCTGTAGTCAATGATTGGAGCCTTTATTTATTTATGTGTATAGAACTCTAACTAGTCTGCCATAAGTCAGACTGATTGACTAGTTCACATTGTTGGAGTGAGCCAAACAGTGAAGAATGCAGCTTTAGTAGTTTTTGTTAATCTGAAAGTTTTTAAAGCTGAATACTGGTACTATTCGAGACAGCTCTAATTCTAGAATTAAACATAGTAAAAAAGCTTGCAGTCAGTGCTGCTTTAAACAAATTTAACAAATCAAGTGTCCTTGGCTGAATCGCCTCTAAAATTCACGAGAATTGGTGCATCCTTAAACAACAAAACAGCCTAAAAATTCATCAAAGTGCAATTTAAAATATTTTTTAACTCACAAATAAAAGAACTCTGCCACACGTATGCACTCACCTGACCGGATTGACGTGGAATCATTTCCTGCTTTCTATAGGGAATGGCTAGAGTTTAGAGTCTGTCGGTAGGGATTGGTGTTAAATACTTTTTAAGAGCATCAGTGAAATCAGGCAGTGATGTAAGGAGGTCGAAGTTTGTGAAAACTGTTTGGACCTTGTGTGATGGTCAGTGGTGCACGTACATTTGGCTATATATTATTGCCATATCCTAAATAAATATCCTAAATAAATAAATACTGAAATACTAAAAAAATACAGAACATAGATTTACTGTTTGCCTGCAGCCTTCTACCTCAATAAACAACGATTTCATACATGACAAAAGAATTAAGAAGTAAAGTGTTGTTTTTTGAGATAAAGACAGTAAAGAACATGTTCACAATAACTAATATTCTTTAAAAAAGACAAAAGACAAAATTGATTTCTGACGACGCGTCTCCTTTTCTACCAGAGTGACAAAACCCCCCAAAAACCCCCCAGAGTACCTTTTATTAAAAACGTCCTAAAAATCTACTGTTTATCAAACCCACTAAAATCTACATTTAAAATCGCATTAAACCATTTAAAACCATGTTTGCCTGCTGTGTTATAAGAATTTGGACAGCTAGAGAGAGATAGAGAGAGAGAGAGAGAGAGAGAGAGAGAGAAGAGAGGTGCTACAGATGCTAGAGGTGAAGTCTGGAATCCTTTGGAACAGCGAGTGGAGTTGTGATCCGTCCTGTTCCTCCTGCTGGTCAGAGTGAGAGGCTGCTGGAGCAGTATGGAGCTTCAGCATGCTGTCTGGTGAGGATGTGAATCAGGGATGAGTTTCTATGGGAAAAAATGCATGTCTGTGTGTTTAGATGGTCTGTATGGTGCTTAAAATGCAAATCTAACAATTCAAAATGACAGCGTTTCCAGTGCAAAAAACGCAACACACTTGTTGTGACGGAGGATGAAAGAGGAAAGAGATAAAAGCCCAGACACAAAACGTGCTACAACAACAGGAGAGCGAATGATATAAAAAGTCCTCTGCACATCCTGAGACTGAAGAAGTAAACAACACATGTTCGATTAAGAGTAGAAGTCATCCAGAGCTGTCTGTTTGCACGCATAGCAGGGCGGGCCTGCGTAATCAGTCTGAGAGTTAAGTGTATACACACCAGCATGGCAGGGCACTAAACTATGCCAGGAACACCACACCCCACACAAACAGTTTCCCAATTGCACACACATGGCTCTACGACCACCAGTCCTTTTTTTCTTTCTTTTTCCAATAACAAGCAGTAATGCACACAGATGTGTTTAAATCATGGCACAGACATGGACACAGAAGATGAGTTCACAGAGGATCTTCCTTTGTTTGCGTTTTGACAGGCATTGTTCACTTCTGTCACACACATACCGTTCTCACCTGTATGTGGGTTAGGGGATATTTTACTCCGGAGTGATCTCCGTTTCCTGATGCACCACTACTTTAGTAACCGACATGTCTGGGTGCTGCTCCTTCGCTTCTTTTATCGCCTGAGCCAAAGCCTGGAGACAAAACAAAGACAAAAATATTTTTGAAGGAACAGTTGATCAGAAATAATTTGCATTACCAGACTTAACAGTTAATTTGCTAAACCTTATCATGGTCAATCTCAGAGTCCCCAGTGATCACAATCCGCTTCTCGATTCTGGTCTCTGAGATTCCTCCTTTTACCATCTGAGAAAACAGAGAGCTTCATTAAACAACTGTGGCACAGATAAACTAAGACCTTTAAAAATCCCTAACTTCTCCTAACCTTCGTGATCTGCGTAGTGGTCGTAGTGCTCAAAGTTTCGGAGGTAATGGTTTGTGCGTTGAGCAGCACCCCGACGTTTTCATCCGGCTAAA
This sequence comes from Bagarius yarrelli, assembly GCA_005784505.1. Classification (NCBI taxonomy): domain Eukaryota; kingdom Metazoa; phylum Chordata; class Actinopteri; order Siluriformes; family Sisoridae; genus Bagarius; species Bagarius yarrelli. Next base: position 1,006,287 of record VCAZ01000063.1, on the reverse strand, counting down.
AGAAACACACCCTCCTTCTTATATCATTCTTACACAATATATCAACTAAGGCTGCATGATATTGGAAAAAACTGATATTGTGATATTTAGTTTTCTTGCGATATAAATTTTAATGTGAAATAATTTCACTAGATGAAATGAATAGTTCTATTTGAAAATAATTTATTTATTGTGGTGATTTTGTAAGGGAGTGTCATCTGCGTAGATATCTACACAATACAATACAATATACAATAGAACTAAGACGCAAATGAAATAAACATGAAAATCTGTTTTTCTGGAGATTCAGATACAGAAACTGAATAATTAAATGTAAAATCACACTGTTTAATCTCCACTGTATGAATAAAATACAATTTATCTTGGTTAAAGCTACAAAAATTGTTTCTTGTGTCTGAATGCTTAAAATCTGCTTATTAAACTTTCAATTAATCCAGAAATCACATGTGTTCGGAACTGCGATGCAGTCAGACTATAATCCTCACTTAATATTGCATCCTGTACATCCTGTAATGTGCCTATTGCAGATTCACACATTGCCATGTTGATTCTAAAACGATATATTGTGAAGCCCTGATATCGACTACATAAAACACAGAATTTTAGTAAAGTCTGATTAAAAAATAAAACAAGCTCGTGAGTTTTTTCTTACTTGAACTGATTCGTATGTGATGGTCTTCGTCTGCACTATCGGACTCTCTTTGGTGGCAGTTTCGCTGATGGGCGAGTTGCTAACCTCAGACACAGTGAATGTGTGCGTCTTTACTGTAGGAGTCTGTATATAAAAAAATGGAGATTAACATGGGATTGAACTCAGGTTGTGTGAAGACTCCAGAAGTGTGTGAAACACTGAAGTCTGTGGTAACCCTAGGTAAGATTTTGCATTAGCTGACACATTCAAGAAAAAGAAAAAGAAAACACCGCCACAGACACCAAAAAGTGTCATTTACAAGAAATGTGAAAGATTGTAGATTTTTTTAAGTGTAGTATTTAAATAGTAAATATATTTTATTTCATACGGTAATTATTAAGTTATTTAACCATTTGCTACATGACCAAAAATAATATATATTTTTTTATAGTACTTTCTTTCTTATTCTTTCTTTCTCTCTTTTCTTGTCTTCTTCTTCTCTTTCTTTCTTCTTTTTTTTTCTGTGGTTTTTCTTTCTTCTGTGTCCCTTACTTTCATCCGTCTCTCCTTCCCTTTCTCAACTTTCTTTCTTTTTGTGTTTCTGTTTCTTTTTTGTGTTTCGTTCTTTTTGTGTTTCTTTCTTTCTTTCTTTTGTTTATCATTCTTTTTTATGTCTTTCTTTCTCTCTTTCCCTCTTCTTTCTTTTCTTCTTTCTTTTCTTTCTTCTTTTCCTTTTCTGTTGGTTCTTTTCTTTCCTTCTTCTTTTTTTTTTTAACTTCTTTTTTTGTCCCTTTTCTTCTTTCTTCTTCTTCTCTTCTTTTCTTCTTTTTTCTTATTAATTTATTACCATTCTTTCTTTCTTTCTTTCTTTGTGTTTCCTTTATTTATTCTTTCTTTTTCTTCATTTTGCTACTTTTCATCTGTCTTTCTTTTCTTTCTTTCCTTCTTTTCCTTCTTTAAATACTTTCTCTTCCTTTCTCTTTTTCTATTTATTTTTTCTTTCTTTTTGTTCCAAATCTAAATTTAATTCTTTCTTATTTCTTTCCTTTATTCTTTTTCTTTCTTTTTTATTTAGGAAACTTTTTTTCTTATTCTTTCTTTCTATTTTCTTTCTTTTCATTTTTTTTCACTTTCGTTATTTCTTTTCTGTGTTTCTTCTTTTCTTTCTTCTTGTTTTTCTTTTCCTTCTTTCATTTTTCTTCTCTTTCTTTCTGTGTTTCTTTTCTTTCTTTCTTTCCTTTTTGTTTTTTCTCCTTTCCTTTCTTTTTCTTTCTTTCTGTTTTTTCTTTCTTTATTTTTTTTTCTTTCTTTCTTTCTTTCTTTCTTTCTTTCTTTCTTTCTTTCTGTCTTTCTTTCAAATGCTGTAAATGTAAAACAATATTTTATTTTTCTGGTAAATAAAATAACTACAAAAGGATAAACATGTCACATGTTTTAATTTTTTTTTAAATTTTAAACATAAAGCAAGCTAATAAGCTTGAGGGATGGAAAATACTGACAAGCCGGTGTGTACCAGATCCTCATAACACAACAGCAAGCATTTAACGATAACTACAGCTCTCCAGCACGGTTTCAGGCTGCAAGTCAGATTTATGGGCTGAATTAAGTTTAAGGGGAAATCTTTAGAAAGTAAAAGAAGTAAACAACTAAAAGCAGAAGCACATTGTGCAGTCTGGCTGCAGCCATAACCCGCAGAGAAACACTGAGCTTATTTCAGCTAAACAGTGCTTCCTATTGTTCAGCAGATAACAGTGCAGTCTCAATTTTTAACGCCAGTGTAAAGGCAAAAATCAATCAATTAATCAATCAATCAATCAATCAATCAATCAATTAATCAATCAATCAATCTTGAGAAAAGGGTTGCCAAGTTTTAGATTAACACCCACTTTAACTACAACAAAAATTTAAACATATGTCCCTAAATTTAAACTTGTATGTATGTTTATGTATAAGTTTTTAAATGGTCTTTAGCCGAACGTTAAAACAACTCTTCATCTTTTTAATAACTGAATTTAACAAAATCTAGTCAAATATTAATAGATGAATTTTGATGCCTAATGGGCAGTTTGATGATCATTTATTTAGCATTCTACTTACAACATCTGGCTGCATCTGCCCGTTGATGTTGGCTGTACGGAACGGTGATTGTGTGGACAGGCGCTTGTCCCACTCGCTGGGTCGCGGTTCAGGGACGGACTCCATAAAGCTGCGCTTGAGCTCACTGATGCTGCTGTGATGACGCATAATCCCTGACTGAGTCTTATCCAGATCCTAGTGATTAAAAGACAGAAAAATGTTATTAATAGATGACAAAAAGAATTGTGTTAATGACATCATAAGTGAAACACTCAGATGTCAAAATTAGAGATCAGTATTAAAATCGAATCTAAAAATAGTGTAAATATAAAAGAAAATATCAAAAGAAAAGATACTTGCTTTAGAATTGCGAAGATAAATTGTGCATGCAAAGTATTTTGGGTCAAGCTACAAAAAAATAAATAAAAAACGAATAAAAAAAAAACCAAAACACAGAAATGTTCATGCAATAAGATGAACTCAATTGCGATTAAAAAAAAGATTATATGCTTTTTTCATCTGTTTTTTATTTTCGTATATTTTTGTAATATTGATGCATACATGCAATTGTAGAATACTGATACTGAGAGAGAGAGAGAGAGAGAGAAGACGAAGAAAGGGTGTGAGATATATACAAACCTCCAACATTAGGTTGCTGTGTCGGGTATAAAGAGTTTCGCCCTCAAGTTTCTTTGCTCGTTTCTGCATAGAACACAAGCAGATGAAGAATCTTTTTGTTTCAATTTGTCAGTCAATCTAATAAATGATAAATCATAGGCTGTTGGGGTCACAGGCATACAGAGTGAGACAGAGTGGTGCAGTGAGATAGTGTGTGGTTTCTTTCTACCTACCAAGCTTTATCTAGCTGTCTGAAGTATGTGCACCCCAACCATTACACCTGTATGTGGGTCATCCCAAATGTTCCCAGTCAAAGACATACAAATGTCTTACAGGTTTTTTTAGTTGCTTTGGTGAAAATTAAAAAAGAATTCTCAAAACTACTTGTTGAACCCCCACATCATCTATTCATTTCTGCACATCATAAAAGCAGATGTCATTTATTGAAGGTGCAGTTGCTTAGGTACTGTCTGCGGTTTCCTACACTATTAGTTGCTAATGTCATGTTGTTCAAAACATATTATATAGTTTTTGTGCAACTTTTAAGATGCCCCATAAAACATCTATTCGTCAATCATATTTTTCACATGTTTCTATTATTCTTTTTTTAATTTGCAATAAATTGTGCAAATAAATCTTAACTTTCACTAAAAAAAGGAGAATGTAGATCGACCGAGAATGGTATAGACAGAGAATAACACATTAGTTACACATTCCAACAATGGATTAACATGCAGGAAACAAACAGGGTCAACAGTCAAGAGGATGAAGAGGAATTGAGGAGTTCTACTCAGCATAGAGGTGGATGGTCTGTGATCGCCAGCCACATATTTAGATTAACCTGCTGGCCACCATGGATGTCAGACCACTTGTGAATGTGTAACTGTAAATCCTTTCCAGTCTCTTTTAACCAATATCCCACATAGAGTAATGTGTAAATTTATTTAAACAAATATATGGCAAAAATTGCAGTGTCTGCCATCCAAACGGTTGACATATTTTACATAAGGTAGTACTAACAGACATATTAACCACATGACTTAGCATTTTGACTCTCTGGTTTGTAAACAATCACAAAAGAACATTTTACTCTGTTTATTGACATAAATACTTGAGAGATGAAGTAGAGATTTTAGAGATTTAAGTTACAGGCTTTTGTAGGTAATACATTGTGTGTTACTTTTTGTACAAATTGTTTTGAAAAATGCACATACTTTTTTGCAAATATTAAGGATAAGTCTAGAAATGCACCAAAGCGACTAAGAAAAAATTTAATTTCCCTGAAAATAGGACTTTAAACATAATAATATATAAACATACCACTGTGTACAAAACCCCTGAGCTCCATGAAGACATGCTGTGTTCTGATTGGAGTGAAAGAACTCAAGTCTTTCACAAAACCCTGATTTAGACTCAACCCCACTGACCACCTCCTGAATAAACTAAAACCCCGACTAGAACCCAGACCCTCTCAGCCAACATTGGAGTCTGATCTCACTAATACTATTGTAACTGAATGGTCAAAACCCCACAGTCACATGAAAATCTAGCCAAAAACCTGAATCATTTGAAGGTAAGTGTAATTAGGAAAAATTTAATATGAAACAGGATATTTTGGAGGCTCCTATGGCGTCGGTTAGGGTTGCACATATGTATATGAGGTCAGTGCTTAAACAGTATAAACAGTTGTTGATGTGAGAAATCCTTCCTGTTGATTTGTTGAAGCAGTATGTTTTTTATAGGCTGGAAAGATGCAGTGCACACATGACTTTCTATCAAATGCTGTTCTATTCGATCTATTGCTGCTCATTAACATTGTTACATGAATAATTTCTAATGCGAGGTAAAACCTTTTTTTGCTAAAAAAAAATTTCCCCTCCAGTCCCTATAATGCAATAATACACATGCTTCTGGTCAGAGAGAAAACTGAGACAACTCAAAAAATAGTTTATAAACATGCTGGATCTGCATACAGAAGCAGGCAATGTGCAAAAGCTCATGCAGAGACGATTTACAGCACTTGTTTTTAATCATTCATCACATTCTAACTGTAATGAAAAGCCATGAAGAGTAACAGCATGTGCAGAAGACAGCCAGGGCAGATAAAGCAGACAGCAAATTAAATAAGATAAATAATCTGTATTCTCCAGAACAAGCCAGGAAGAGGAGGCTCAATTATTCAGCATGCTGTAACACTGAAAGTGGGGATAAGGTCCAACCTTGCGCATTCGCACCATCACTTGTGGGGGCTGTTCAAGCCCAAAAGAGAAGAAAACAAACAGCTGTATTAAAAAAATCATCGACACTTACATACTGCAGAATACATACTCAGACCTTCATACTACAGACCTCCACATAAACAAGGTTTAAACTGTGTCAAACGAATACAATATAGCAAAGTTACCAGATAACTGTTGGCTAAGTTTATCTAAGCCTCTTGTAGAACTGTCTGAAGCCTTTTACCATTAGTCTGTTACTTTTATATGGATGAACAAACATTTTCCAGTAAAATGTAAAAATTTGGTACAATAGTTATTAGAACGGAAAATATTAATACTTATTAATATTTTAAAAATTGCAGAAGAGTCTCTTTCAGACACACACTTGCACACAGACTGGCTGATCACACCAGGACACAGACTTCACACAGTTATTTTCATTATTAGCATTCTGTTATACCCCTACAAACTGTAGTGACGTGCAGTGAGGTTGGTGAATTGTGAGGTTCTTAAATTTCCCATTTTATTATCTTTTCTACACTACTGGTTGTTTCATGTCAGCTTCCCTTACATACAGACAAACACGGGTAGGTAAGATACAGATTTGACCAGCAAAGAAAGTTTGATTTATAGCTGCTATAGACAGCTGGATCAGTATCAAGTAATTTTTCTCTGACACTGCTACAAACGGCTCTAAAAAAATCACTTTGATCTTTTTCTTGGCATGGATGGTGGCAGTCAGATTGCTGTGTAAGCATCAGGGGTGTCCATAAAACTCATAATTGTTTAAAGCTGAAGTGGTATATAGAGAAGAAACCAGGTAATGATGATTGCACATTGTGCTGAGTGTAAACATCCAGTCTGTCACAATCCCAGTCTGTCACAATCCCACTGTGTCACAATCCCAGTCTGTCATAATCCCAGCCTGTCAAAATCCCAGTGTGTCACAACCTTAGTCTGTCAGAATCCCAGTCTGCCACAATCCCAATGTGTCACAATCCCAGTGTATCATAACCCCAGTCTGACACAATACAAGTGTATCATAATCACATTGGATCATATAATGCTAGTCGGTCACAATCCCAGTCTGTTAATTTAATTTCTTGACTATTTAATGGGTATCATCACAGTGCCCCAGTTAGTCAGGGGGAGCACTGACACTGGAGTCTTTCCTAAATGTTAAATAAAATTACATAAGCTTCACGTCAATCTGAAATGATCATAAATTGAAATATTACGTACCTTAATCTCAGGCGTGTCCTTGAGTGCAATGCTTTGTGTTTTGAGGGTCCCAGTCACACAGCTCTCTGCATTTACCTCAAGCTTTTTCTTTCCTGAGTGAGACGGGGGGCTTGTGGGTGTCCCCAGGTTATGGTGCTCCACCTGTATGGTTGATGTCATCATGGGAGAAGAAGCTGCATCTCCAATGGAGATGGGAGACATGATGGGAGCACTGACAGGACGCACAGCCTTATTAAAGGTGGACACCATAGCTAAATAGAGAAAATTTGTCAAATTTTAGAAACAGATACCAGTTTCACTACCAGACAATTTTAACAGTGTTTAATAAAAGACTGGGATAAAAGATTTACTTTAGTCTGGCATAAACTCCCATACACACAAACAAACACACTCATACAGGAAGAGAAATAGAAAAGAACACTAACCTCCATCCAGGCTGTGAGAGGCTGTTTTACTGGCAAAGCGCTTAAAGTGAGGTGCCGGGCGGTTAATCATGGAGCTGGCCTGTCGTGTTTGAGCCTGAGTTCGCCCACTGTACCTGAACTTAGAGCCCAGAGCCAAGAGCTTTCTGGGTGTTGTGGCAGCTTCAGTAGATGTTAACCTTGGAAAGACATAATATACAGTACTGTATCCATCATGCTTCATTCACACATTTCTAACATAGAGGTCCCTAACCTTCTGGTCGGTCTTACCTGAAAAAGGTGTGGTGTTCGACACACACTTTCCAAAGCTTCTTTGAAGCCTTGTAACTGGGCACCTTAAAACCAATATCACTTTCATAATGCTCCAGCTGGTGGAGGGCAGAACATGGTCAAACTTGGTGTAGCAAAATTATATATCATTAAAAACAACTTGACAGTGATAAACTCATTGTTTTTCGTGTGTGTCTGATGTACCTCAGATGGCCGTATCTTGATAAAAAAGCTGCTACGTTTATAGGAAACTTTCAGCACTTTGGGCCACGGAAACCGATTAATTCTCAGCTTGTCTTTATAAACCATGAGACCACCAGAGCAGACACCCAGCATGATATCCACCCCGCTTAGATCCTAAGAGACAGACCAACTATGAACCCTCACCACTTAAAAACAAAACATTTCCTCAGCATTCCCTATTTAATTCAGAGAAAGTTAGCAATTTTCTAAAAGTACCTTAGCCTGGTGTAGGTCTACACCATACATGGAAAGCTTTTTAGCATTTTCCAGAAACAGCATGTCTGCTTGAGCAGGACTCATAGATCTAGAGTTAAACCCAGAACAAGATTAATAAATACAGAGATATTAATATTGGGCTAGCAGCGCAGAGTCAGCCAAAGTCATTCAGACTCAATCAAAGTTAGAATCATTCAGAGTCAGTCAGAGTCAGTTAGAATCATTTAGTCAGTTAAAGTGAATCAGAGTCATTAGAAGTCAGTCAAAGTAATTTAGTCATTTGTAGTCAGCCAGAATCTTTTAGAATCAATCAAGGCCAGCACAAAATCATTAAGAGTCACTTTTGAATTATCCTGAAAGGCACCTGTATGTCCGATGGAGCTCCATGACTTTGTCCTCTAGTTCCTTCGTCTGGTTCGGAATAAGTCTGAGCTCCTTGGCATAATCTGTGCCGTGGACCTCGGGGTCATATTCCCCGAGCTCAGACTGCAGTGCATAAGAGCCCAGCAGGGCCAGCGTGACAAACGAACAGGGCAGACGACCACTCAGGATGTCTTTACGCAGCTGAAGACACAAGAAATACCTACAGCCAAGATAGCAAACATGTGATCTACAGCAATATTTTACAGTATCATCTGCAATATAATCTAAAGTATATTGTACCATAGGATAGTCTAAAGTATAAAGTGTAATCTATGGTCTAATTTACCATCCTATTTTTAGTGTAATTTAAATCTAATCTACAATCTGTAATTAAACTAAACTTAAATGTGAAGATAGGAAACAGAAAAAACATAAACAAGGCATAATGTCTGGAGAGAGGAGGGGGTGGGGGGATGTACCTGGTGATGTCCTCAGATAACTGGGCTGGGTCCGGTGGGTAAAACTTCACATTGAATGTAAAATTGTAGCTGATTCCTGAATATAACAATCATTTATTAAATAACATGTATGTGTGTCTTCTTATATTTAAGTATATACTGTAACATAAAACTTAGATTTGTGTTTGTGTGTGTATCTTATCATGTATTATTATAACGTGTTTACATGTCTTTTTATTACTTTCTTGCGTTTTCTGTTTTACCTTGCACTTGCCGTTGAATCTCCTTCGTAAAGTCGAGCCATGTCTATTAGACAGCGAGACAGAGAGTGCTTAGCTGAATGTAACATTGTCACTTACAGAAGCACAGACAAAAAACATTAACTTTATAAATAAAGGAATAAGTTAAATTCACCTTAACGGTTGATGTCTCCCACACTGCCAGCCCATAGTAGTCCTTTTCCAACAGGTTTAGATGATCACAAACTTTCGCAAACAACTCCTGACCTTTAGCATGTTTCTGCACACGTACACACACACACATACACACACATTACACACTATATCAGCCTTCTTAACAACATGTAAATATTCGGTGTGTGTGTGTGTGTATACATGAGTCTTACTTCCAGTTCACACTCATACTGTGAGTCATCTAACAGTGTGACCTTGCAATGCAGGATCCTGGGTCTGCGCTGACCTTTCAGAGCCTTCACTTCCTCCTCACACTTCTCCTTCCTCCCCTTTTCCCGCTCTTCCACTCTTTTTCCCGCTCCTGTCTTCTCTTCCTCAGCGTGGGGGTGCACCTCATCTTCTTCTATTTCAATCTCCTTCTTCCCTTCTTCTGTCTTTACTTTGTCCTTGTTTCTTTTCTCTTTCCTTACTTTCTCTAGTTTTTTCTTCTTGTCTTTGTTTTTGTTCATGTCGTCTTTCTTATGCTTCTTTTCTTTCTTTTCCCGTTTTCCCGCCTTTAGTTCATCTTTGCTGTCTCTCTGGTCCAATCCGACCTGTGAAACCAAAAAACAAAATAATGAAAAGAAGAACTTTATAACATCTGGCCGGTCATCAACTGGCAAATATACAACTGTGGACCTATTGTTTTAAAATGTAAAAAGATATCATGGACATCAATAATTAGGTAAATGTTATAGAACTTATAAGTAAAAATAGGGCCATGCCCACTTTTTAAAAACCAAACTAACTAGAAACTAGAGTATGGATTAAACCAAACATGTTCTTCTTCCCTATCTTTACCTGGTTCTCAGTACTGCTAATGGAGTGCTGGTCTAGTGCTGCATCTCCCTCAATGCGTAGCTCAGGTTCAGGGTCTGCAATAGGAGCTTTGGAATGCTGGTGGCTCTCCTTCCCCTGTCCTTGTTCCATCTTGACCCCTTCATCCTCTGAGCACTGTGAGCGGCGCTTCAGGAGAGAGGAAAACAGGCGTGAGAGACCTCGGCCAGCCGAAGTACTCTGGTGTGATTTGGGGTGCTGTATCAGAGTCAGCGGTGCACTGGCGGGTTCATCCTGAAAGGGTTCGATGGCATCGGGTTCTTGCACAGCAGCCTCACCATCTTCCTGCTGATGTTCACAGACCTGCTTCTTCTGTCCACTGTTTGCTTTGTCTGTCGTCATGGTAACCACTGAAAAGTACACAGAACATTAAAAAGTGAAAGTGAAAAAGTGAGATTGTAAACGCTGTTCTGACAAAACAACACACTGTAGAGCCCATGCTCATGGAAACCATGCTGCCATGTAGTTGATGAAGCAAATGGTTTACTTTAGACGAAAATTTTTAGTCCAGTCTATGTGCGTACTATTTTACACTCCATAATAAACAGGTGCATTTACTTTCAACCACTGATCAGTGGGCTTTAAGGCAACTGCAGTCAATATTACTCATTTGTTTATTTATTCAATTTCTTTCACAAAGTTTAAAATGTCTGTTAATGTGGTATAAGAATATAAATGCCAGTGAACATGGAAGCAGTGTAATATTGATTAGCAAGAAATTCCTCTTCCTCTGTGTTGCCACTGCTGGGTCAAATGTCACATTTGGTAAACGGATGAGGGAAGTGTCAGTAATGTCAGTGTAAAACAATTTAGAACATACTGTAGCAGCTTTTGGAAAGAAAACCCACTTATTTCCCAAGTGTTCAAAAATATTTGGACCTGTGATTGATAGCTGTTTCTTGTTGCCCAGGTTAGACTGAGTGGTGTTAATAAATATGTTACAAGAAAAAATAGCTTTAAATGTGTACTTTAGAGTGTTTGGTTTGCAAGTGTAAAAATTGCCTTTGTTTAAAAATGAAACCAACATAAAGACCAGAGAGATGTTTCCAGGGGGAAAAAAACAGGAAGAAAAATCCATGTAAGGAACATTAAGTTTAACCAATACAACAATTTGGAAATGTGCTACTTTAACAAAACATGTGTTTGTTCAATTGCAGTCTTTTTATTTTGTTGTGTAACTTAGTAAGAACTGCACCCAAGGCAACAGCTTTGACTATACAGATCTGATTCTATGGCTATGTTTCCACAACTTCTGAATTCAGCACCATAAATTTAGTTTCTTTTTTTTTTCCACCAAAAAACTGGTGAAAGGATTGTGGAATATCAAGCAGGAGAAAAAAATCCAGTTACACTGTCACAAAAGATCTGAACAGCAACTCCAAACAAATTTCAAGAAGCAGCCAGGCGGTGGTAACCAATCAGACAAAAGACATATCTTACCATCATCTGTATGCGATAGTGTTTATTCGCATCACACCTCCTACAGCTCCATCTGGACAACAAGGACAAAAATGACTAAATGCCACAACCCTTATTCTCCTCTGCTGTGCATTGCATCTTACTTTTGAGCATAATTGTTAAAACGCAATAATGAGATTTTACTAAAACTTGAATAGAAAAATTATATTTAAAAACTTGCTGACAAGTTTATTCCTATGCTGTGTTTTAGACTGACACACATTTTGAGTGAGGCTTTGGGAAAGAAAGAGCAGGCATAACTGTCAGATTAGTCATTATCATTCTGCAAATAATTATAATTATTTGTAGTATAAATATTTGTGAATGTGTAATAAGATTTTGTAGATGTAAAAATCTGTTGAAATTTCTTCTCTTGTTTCTTTAATGGGAATTGAAAGAGTTTACTGTATTTTATTATATTCCTAGTTTCTTTATGAAAATCCTCCTCCATCAAAATCTCAAATTTTTGTGATTGTAATTATTATTTAAACTAGACCGTGGCATGACATTTGCGATTTTTTCAGGTTTTTTTAAATGGTTTCTCCTGCTTTTTTATGTCTTAGATTTCAGAGTTTTCTTGATGCTGTGCTGAGCAGGGTTTAAGAACTAAAATTCCCGTCAGTGGAGATATCAGAGAAACAAAAAGTGAAACCAGCAACGAAGACATAAATTCTCTCTTACAAACACTGGAGTGAGATGGTGTGTGTGTGTGTGTGTGTGTGTGAAAGAGAGAGATGTGCTGTGTGTGAGATGTTGGATGTGATAGAGATGCTGTTGGATGCGGTGTAAGAGATGCGATGTGTGTGTGAGAGGTGCGGTGTATGAAAAATGTATGTGAGATGAAAGAGAGATGCAGGATGTGTAAAAGACACGCGGTGTGTGATGTTGTGTTTTTAAGATGCTGTGTGTCGCGTCTCCATGAGCAATAGGAAACAGATCGAGGAGATCCCGGTGCTGTTCTATAGGCTTTCCTCGCCTCCTGAACGCACTGATTCTGGATCGGCAGCTGCGACGCAGTTAATCTCTTATTTAAAATCTCAATTCTCATCTGCTGCCTAAACGCGCGTCTGAAAATGGCGCCTAATGTAGACAAAAAATGTCAACAGAATCCCGTCCATTTCCATCAGCATCCCCATCACACAATGCCCAGCCTGGTGCACGCTCTCACTTACCTCACCTTCTGAAGTGGAAAAGCAGACCAAAAATTAAAAATAAATTAATATTTCTTTCAACAGCTTCAGATGCGCGAGTCCAGGTGTAAAATATAATCCAAACTCTTTTTCACACACGGTGTTTTGGTTCTAGTAAAAACAGGGCACTACGTGGACAATGACGTATTGTACTTAGTAGTAGCATCCAATGGAGGACATGCGCGAGCTCGAACCATCCAATCCGAACCCAGGTTCTTTCTGCAGCAGCATCCTTACAAAAAAAAGGATACAGAGAACGCGCTTATTTTACCTCTTATATCTCCGCGATGCTCTGATTGGTCAGAAGCTGTTGATTGATGTTGTAGAACAGCATCTGGAACATTCATCACAACCTCGAGCTGGTAGCCTACATTATTGTTTTTATAGTAATGGTTTGTTCATTGTTAATAAGAAAGCAGTGACATAGGTATGTATAAAATAATTAGAGGTGAAGCAGCAACTGTATGACAAATACGTTTTTGTAGTCTGTAATAATGACAATACATATTTTATAAAGAGGAAATATAGGGCAATAAAAGTTTATAGCTATAACAAAAGGGACCCGACACAGACACGCGGAGTAATACACACGGTGACTCGCCCCAGTGCGGGTCTATTAAACATCACAGACTCCTGAAATGTAAACGAGGTCAGGACTACACACACTATTGTACACTCACGTATTTACACCATGACTGCACATCCCCCTCATCCCCCTCTTTATCCCCCTCACCCTCCTACAGAACACTAATGGAGGGAGCAGGTGGTGCACCGTCTGCTAATCTGATGCCCGGTCCCGGGAGATCAAGAGAACAGAAGCACAGAGAAGAGGCTGCACGAGCTCTTTAACCGCGCCTCCTTATTTCCATTCGCACATCATTTAAGAGAGTTTCCCAACTGAGTTCCCTCAACACACACACACTCACACACACACACACACACACACACACACACACACACACACACACACCACACTACTCAATTTTTTTCTCGGGTACCCTCCCATTTTTTTTACCAAACTGCCACTACCGGCTCTCATTTCATCTTCTCATTATAACCAATGACACAGATTTGAGCAATACTTCATTAAGTTATTGCTCAAATCTGTCAATCTGATTTATAATGTTTGATTAGATGAATATTCCAAGTAAATAACAGAAATAACTCATTAAAGAATTAAAAATTAAATGCTAAAAAGGAAAATTGAAATATATAACTAGAAGATTTTATTTAGTTATAAAAAAAAATGGATATCTGATGTATATATATATAAGAATCAACAATTATAACTATATATATTATATATATACTGTGGTATTATATCTGTATGTCCAGGTAAACTTAATATATATACAATAGATAGTGTGTATATATAATATATTATATAGTGAGTGAAAAATTACCAATATCTGATTAATATATATATTATATTCAATTAAATAATAAAATATATTCTACTCAAGATATTAATCAAAAAAAATTAATTCTGAAATAATTGGATTTAATTTCATTGTGGAACAATTTTAATATTGTACTGCAATTTAAATGATAAAAAATTCTATTCTAAAATGTCAATTTAAGAACGAAAATGACTTGTTGTTTGAATAAACTAAGAACATTTACTGAAATCCTTTTACAGAATATTCTTGTTCATTTTAAATCTTGGAAGTCGGAGGTTTGTAAACTGAGAGTTAAAATTGAATTTTAGACTAATTTTTTGGCATTAAAATTGTTACACTATTTTTGTATATTTATTAAAAGTAAATTTTGTTACCTTATGAACTATTATTAAAAGTAAAGTTGTTATTCAAGTGTGCAGTTCCTGGTACAACCAAGTTTGAAGATTAATGGTAAAGCAAATCCCGCAAATCCAGCAAGAAAGTTAGGGAGTGGATTCATAACTACTTGACCCTCCCAAGATGCAATCCCATCCACTGGGTTGCAGTGTGAATTTAACCTAAAAATAAATAAATATAAGCAACATTATTATTTGAATGATATTATTACTGTTATTCGTAAATATCACTTGTATCAACCAATGTTCATTTATTTAGATCTTCAGAGTATCCCCACACAAAACAATATAAAAATATAAGCATTTAGAAGTTAACAAAAGACATCAGTCCTTATTAGAGATTTGATTAGCGAGTTGTCATTGGTTGATTACTCCTTAGCCCCGCCTCCAAATAGGCGGTGGGGAAAAAGAAGGAACGCTTGATAGCTGCGGAGTTATTAATATTTATAGATTAATCAACGTCATTAGTAGACACAGACAGCGCGATTAACAGCAAGCAAAAGACACACATTCAATCACTATTTTAGTACTAAATACTTTTAAAACATTTAGGAGACTGAATAAATGTATTTATTCATTATTTATTTAAGATGCAGTTAAATCCTGTAGGACTTAAACTTTATTTTTCTGCAGTTCATGTCTTATTTAGTGTTCTAGTGACAGAAATCTGTCTATAATGTAAAATAAGCTGTAACCTGGTTCATGATTGTGGGTAATGGGTAATGTAGGCTTAACTAAACTTAAACGATTAAATGAAAATAACAAAAATAAACAGGATTTATTTTATAAATTTACTGCAAACCAACTCTTACCGTTGACAATTTTACAAAATAAACCTTTGTTCTGTTATTTACAATATTTGTACTTCCGGAAATTGATAGTTGTGTTTCCGGGTTAAGGCGGGAAGAGCGAATTAATGTGGATTGCGGTGTACGTCTGTGGAATAATAATAATAATAATGGCGGTTTGGTCAGTGTTTGGGGCTCAGTGAGTGAGTGAGTCTTTTAGTCCGAGTCTGTGTTTAAAAACGAAGTGCCATTCGCGCGGATATTGGCAGGGCTGCAGCACCTGCGGGCCTCAGGATGGAGGTGACGGAGATCCGGCTGCCGGCGGGTGCTCGCGCGGTGAGGCTGCGGGAGTGGAAGGTGGAGCCCGGGGCGCTGGTGCAGGTGGACTCGGTGGTCGCAGTGTGTGTGACAATTCCCACGGAAACAGAGCGCAACCCGGAGGAGCAGCCCAACAGGCGGGTAGTGGAGAAGAAACTGAAGTCTGATCGCGCCGGAGTGGTGAGAGAGCTGTGTTATCAGCTCGGAGAGGTCATATCCCCCGGGTAAACACACACACACACACACCAACACCAACCTAGTATTAATTCACACAAGATGCTTAACTCAACTCAGAGTAAAGAAATTATCAAAACGATTGAGTAAAGTCGCGCTGTGTCGTCACTGTTTAACGTTTACCCGCCTTTTGACGTCACTGCTGAGTTCTGAGCCATATTCAGATGAAGCGAGAAATAAAGTTAAATGAATGTTTAGTGTCTGTGTTTATATGTACACAGCTAGACTTTATTCCTCTTGATCACTTTGTTCAGTGACAGTGTGTGAGATATAAGGTGAAGGGGCGTTTGTTTGTTGTGAGGGGATGCAAATGTCAGACTTTTATCTGCTGGACCAGAGCTGGTGCAAAAGATGCTGTTGAATTCTCACTCCCTGTCTTACACACTGAAGATTACTGTTGTTTCCTGCTGATCATGAATTTGTTTCACATCTGTCACATTGAGACACTTATGAGATGTGTGTGTACGTACCTGAATGTCTTATGGTGCCTGTGTTGCTGTGTTTTGTGTGTGTGTTACAGGGACATTATAGCAAGGATAGAAGAATGCAGCCACCCTATAGTGATGAAGGGACTGTGTGCTGAGTGTGGTCAGGACCTAACACAGTGAGTTTCATTACAGTATGCACACACACACACACACACACATCAAACAGATGTAATACAGCACAAATCTCTGGGCTGTAACTGTGTGTGTATATGTGTTTGAAGGCTACAGAACAGGAACGGGAAGCAGCAGCACCGTGTCTCCACTGCGATGGTCTCCATGGTGCACAGTGTTCCTGAGCTGATGGTCAGCTCTGAGGTGAGCACCTGCTTCACACTTCAGCTCTGTGTGTGTGTGTGTTAAAAAATAGCATCAACATGGTTTTTTTTATAAATGGTACTGATTTTGTGTGTGTGTGTTCTGAGAGCAGCAAGCCGAGCAGCTTGGCCGAGAAGATCAGAAAAGGCTCCACCGAAACAGGAAGCTGGTTCTCATGGTGGATCTGGATCAGACTCTCATTCACACAACAGAGCAGCACTGTCAGAACATGACCACTAAAGTAAACCTCAAGAACCACACACACACACACACACACACACACACACCAAAAATAATAATAATAATATTCAATTTCATTGTGCAAGGTACGTGTACAGAGCCAATGAAATGCATTTTTCGCATATCCCATCTTAGTTGGGGTCAGGGCGCAGGGTCAGCTATGATGCCCCTGGAGCAGGAAGGGTTAAGGGTCTTGCTCAAGGACCCAACGGTGGTTGGCTTGCCAGTGGTGGTGTTCTTCAGATCAATACTCAGCACCTTAACCATTTGAGCCACCACTGCCCCACCAATATACATATAAATGCACACACAGTACTAATACACACATACAGTACAAATATGCACACACACTGTAAACAGACTGAACAGAGCTGTGTGTTGTCACTGTGACGTGTGTGTGTATGTATGTGTGTTCGACAGCAGCCTATCAGGTCATAGAGGTTGAAGCTTTAAAGAATATTATTGATACACTGCCACTTCTCTTCCAGGCTCATTGTGTGTTTGTGTTTCTTGGTGTTCTGCAGGGAATCTTTCACTTCCAGTTGGCTCGTGGAGAACCCATGTTGCACACCCGCCTCCGGCCGTACTGCAGAGAGTTTCTGGAAAAGATTTCCAGCATGTATGAGCTGCACGTGTTCACTTTCGGAAGTCGTCTCTATGCGCACACCATCGCAGGTCAGATTGTTGTCTTGAATCTGATATCTGGATGATATCAGTGCAGTGCTTCTTCCAGATTATGTCATCTTTCAGCACCTCATTTCTTTCATCATTAACCCTCATTTTACTCTGGTTTTCTTCTGTGTCCCAATAAAGGCTTTTTAGACCCTGAGAAGAAACTGTTCTCACACAGGATCCTGTCCCGAGATGAGTGTATTGACCCCTTCTCCAAGACAGGAAACCTGAGGTGATTTCCTGTGGCTTATTTATAATGTCATTGCTTGCTCCTCTGGCGGGTCCCACTCTGATTTAACTGCATGCTGGTGCTCCTTGTATCCTCTGCAGAAATCTGTTCCCATGTGGAGATTCCATGGTGTGCATAATAGACGATCGCGAGGACGTATGGAAATTTGCCCCTAACCTTATTACAGTCAAAAAATATGTCTACTTCAAAGGAACGGGCGACATCAACGCCCCACCCGGGTCACGGGAGGCCCAGCTGAAGAAAAAAAATGCATCAGGTAGTTTTATTAATAACATACTTTATTAAAAGTTATTTATTCATTTATTTTAACGATTGGTCAGCCATACATACACACACACACACAACAAACCAACCTTATTACAGCTTTTATGGTACAGGGTTAATTCAGAGTGCAGCAATTTTGTAAAAACACATTTTCAGATTTTCAATGTTCTAGCCAACAGTATGTATACCCCCTATACTATTCCGACTCATACCCAACCATTTTATATTTCCTATTAGCTTAGTGTGGATATTACTAAGAACACAAATATTTATATACACATACAATATATACATTTATATAATATATATAGATATACTAGAGATGTATATGTATATATATACATATATATATACACATTTATATTATATACATATTGAGTATATATATAATACTAACATATACAGTATATATATATATATATATATATATGTATGTATATATATATATGTGTATATGTATGTGTGTATATTACTATATATATACATATATATCCTCATAATATAGTATATAATATACTATATAGATATATATAATATATATGTATGTTATATGTATATATGTATACATATATAGTTATAATATATATATATATATATATATATGTATATCTGTATGATATGTGATATGACATATATATATATAGTATATATATGACATATGTGTATATATGTGCTTTTTTGTATATGAGTGGATATATCCACATAACATATATATGATATGTGTATGTATATATATATATATATATATATAGATATCTATATATATAGTATATATAATATATATATATATATACATATATATATACTATGTGTATATATGTATATGGTATGTATATATATATATATATATATATATATATATATATGTATATATAATCATATATATGACCTATATATATACATATATATATATATAGTATTATATATACATATATATAGATATATATATATATAGATATATACAATACATATATACATATACATACATATCTACATGTATCTATACATATATCTATCATAGGCTATATATACTATATGATATATATATCACATATACATATATAACACATATACATACATATATATACATACCATATACATACATATACTATGACACATATATCATATATGATATATATATATATATACATATATATATCATATATATATATATATATATATATATATATATATATACATATACATATATGTATATATATATATATATATATATATATATATATACATATACTATAATTAGGTATATTTGGTATATAGTAATTTGTATATATATATATAATATATGTGGTATATGTATAATGTTATGTTATATGTGTTATATATGTATATATATGTATATATTAATGTATCATACATATGTATATATATAGTATATATTATAATATATATATATATATATACTATACATATTGATTCGGCACATGTGCAGCAGTTCCTGATGCTAAAAGCTGTAGTAAATGCATTTCATCTCTCGTTATAGGAAGTCGCCTCGTTGAGAACACCGGCCCATCTGGATCATCAGCCGACGAGGGGCAAAGTAACGGCCCCCGCAAACAGGATAAAAAGTCATCGCATGACGAACTGTTGACTGCTGTGTCTGACGATCAAGAAGCATCAGTTAGCCCAAGAACATCTGATGAAAAGAGGACAGAAACATCACTTCAGAGTAATAAATGTGAAGAGTTTGGGGGTTCGGATGGGATGAGGCCATCAGCTGAAAGTGTCGAACAGGAGAATGTCACTGTAGCTGATAGCAATGATGCTGTAAAACCCCATAATATAAACCACAAGCTCCCAGAAACCACAAAAACTGAACAACGAATTGTAGCCGAGGTGTGTTGTAGTACAGATGAAAATGGAGACAAAGGATTAGACCCGGGTGACATATGCGATGTGGATGAAGACAGCTTGGGCGATAACGGATGTTTAGACAAGAAGGAACTCGAAACCGAGTCCCAAAACAGTGAGCAGTCAGGGGTGACCATGGGGGAGGAGTCTTTAGACCACTGCATGGTGGATGAGGAGGAGGAGGAAGAGGAAGATGACACGGACCTGGACGATCACTTGATTTACCTCCAGGAAATTTTACTTCGTATTCACAACGAGTATTACTCCCGCTACGAGAGGTACCTTCGGGCAGACTACTCTGAGATACCAGACATTCGAAAGATCATCCCTGAGTTGAAGAGCAGGTCGCTGGCTGGTACTACCGTCGTGTTCAGCGGCTTATACCCCACAAACTACCCTATGGACCGGACACGAGAGAGCTACCATGCAAAAGCACTCGGAGCCAAAATCAACAAGAGCCTTGTGCTCAGTGCCAAAGAGCCAGACTGCACCACACACCTGATTGCCGCACGTGCAGGTGAAATATGCACCTTTTGCTGGCAAAACAAGGGCTTACTGCAATCAAAACTCACATTAACAACCTTACCAAAAAGCATAGTTATAAGTGCCAAACATTGTAAAAAGTGTGTGTTTGTGTGTGGTACAGGTACAGAGAAGGTTCGGCAGGCCCAGGCCTGTAAGCATGTGCACGTAGTGAACCCGGATTGGCTTTGGGGATGCTTGGAGCGATGGGAAAAAGTGGACGAGCAGCTGTTTCCACTTAAAGACGACTACACAAAATTCCAGAGGTCTGACTCAGCTCTATTTATAAGGGTTTATTTATCTCTTTTTGTCTCTCTCTCTTTCTTTTTTGTCAGTATCTTTCTTTCTCTGTCGTTCCTTCTCTTTCTACCTGTCACACTTGCCCTTTCTTCCTCTTCCATGCTTGCTCTTTCTTTTCCTCTCTGTCGCGTGCTCTCTTTTTCTCCCTGTCTCTCTCCTTTTTTTCCTGTCTCTTTTGCTTTCTCTCTCCCTCACACTCACTCTCTCTCTTTCTCTCCCTCTTCCTGTCTTATTCTCTGTTTCCTTAGTCTCTTTTCCTCTTATTCTCTGATTATTACACTCTGTTTAGATCAGTGTGTTGGTGTTTATTCCTTTGTTTTGTTGTTATTTTTTTTAGAAGTCATAGTCCATCACCATTTTCCGATGTTCAGGAGTTTCCAGTGCCTGTTATTGGCCCTGTTTCTATTCAGCCCAAACGACCACTAGCTCCAGAGCTGCACACCTACGATTCAGTAACTGGGAAGTTGATCCGAAGAGGCCCTCAGGCCTCACGCAATGTCAAAAAATCTTCTGCAGTGCCTTCTGGACAGGACATGCACTTAAGTTCCAGGTACTTGTATAATCTGTGCTCTAAAACCCTTTATAACAGGGAAGTGGTAGCTCAGTGATTAATGTGTTGGACTACTAATCGGAAGATTGGAGTTCGATTTCAAGCACCCTTACCCCTAATTGCTTAATTGTATAAAAGAGACAAATGTAAATCGCAATAAATAGGGCTGTCTGCCAAATGCTACAAATGTTATAAGATTTTCTTTCCAAACTTGCGCACTATTTGGGTCGTATAATTGTCATTTGCGGTTATTGTATATCATATACAGTGGTACCTTAACTTACGAGTGTCCCGACCTACGAGTGTCCCAACTTACGAGTTTTTTGTGATACGAGCCGTCTCTCAGCCGATATTTTGCTTTAAGTTGTAAGATAAAATTCAAGTTACGAGCCAGCTTCAGACACCCAACTGCTAATGTGGTGAAATAAATAAACACGTGAGAATTATAAATTATACATTTTTTGTTATGCTGCAGGTTTAATGTCTACTATAATTCTCTGATACAATTGGAGATAATTATAAGTCTGTCTGAGTAAGAGAGTGTGGCAAATGCCCAGAAATGTAAATGTGAAATGAGAAATGCTCATCTCCTAACCAATCAGGTTTGAGCTTCTGTACAATGTTTAATAAATTACTTATTTTGCTTTGCTGCAGTGTGTTAAGGCCAAGTGGGTTTTTTAATTTTAATCTTCAGGGATTCAGGATTACTACAGCAGGAAGAGGTCGACTGCTCCAGAACAGATGATGAGCAGCCTGCACCATTGCGCAGGAAACGCCAGCCGAGTCTGTCTGAAGCCCTGCCGCTCTACACGCTCTGCAAGGAGGATCTGGACAGCATGGACAGAGAGGTGAGAGCTGACATGCAGACATGTTTACAATGATTAAACAGCAGTTATTCAATAAATGCTATAGTGGTTTGATAGTTACTGAGGATTATAAATCACGTTGTGGGGTGCTACGTCAATTTGACCAATGGTTAAAGCAAATGCTTGTTTTTACCATAAATCTATTGATGGATGCAGTCTGAGATGCTCTGCATGGTGTTTGTTTTATGCCAAAGGTCTAATTCTAATTTTTAAACTGCAGCTCTGATTTGTTATTTACAGTTTAAATGATTTCATAATTGGTACTGTCTGATTTTTAAGCATGTTTATATGTTTTGGTGAGCAGGTGGACGATATTCTTGAAGAAGAAAGTGATAACGAGAGTGAGGGAAATAAGAAGGAGGAGAGAGAAATTAAAGAGGAGGAAGACGGGGAGGGCAGCAGGCAAAGTGCTGAAGCAACAAATTACATCCAGATCCTCACCACATCTGTCAAAGACACACCATCTTCCATAGAAGACAGCAGTCGGACCGGAATCATACAGAGGTACTGAAGTCTGTACATAAAAGTAATTTTATATAACTTACAGTTGAATGGAAATCATCACTATCCAACATATATGATCCCACATTATAATATCACAGGGGGGGTCCCGACCCAAAAGAGGGCCTCAGTGAGCTCTGTGGGGGTGGGGGTGGCGGTCAACTAATCCCTAGTTGACCAAAAATTGACAAATTTGTAATTCTTCCTCCACAAAATCAACTGGGTCTCACTGATAGTAATAATCCAGGCATAATGGACCCAGGTGGGGAAGCTTCCACCAATTTGGGTTGCAGTGTTAGCGATACTGGAAACACAAAATGTTTTATTGGGGAAAAGGGAGTCTCGGACACAAAAAGGTTGGGAACCACTGCTGTAGTCTCTCTTGTGTCTTTCAGTTCCAGTGAAGACATAATTCTAATGCCACAACATACAAAAACATTTTAGACAACTGTATGACTCTATAAAGAGATTTTGGTTTGACGACAATCCTACGTGAGTGTGATAATATATATATATATATATATTATATTATAATAATATATAATAATATATATTATAATAATATAATATTCAACTTCATTGTCATTGTGCAAGGTACGTGTACAGAGCCAATGAAATGCATTTTTCGCATATCGCATCTTAGTAAGTTGGGGTCAGAGCGCAGGGTCAGCTATAATACAGTGCCCCTGGAGCAGGAAGGGTTAAGGGTCTTGCTCAAGGACCCAACAGTGGTTGGCTTGCTGGTGGTGGGGCTTGAACCCAGGCAACTCAGCATGCCCCAGTGATCAGCCTACATAGCGTTTGTTTACATTTGTATCGGTACTCTTATTCAACTAATGTGTTTTCTAGAGGCCACAAGAGAAAGCTGCAGGATGCCAGAGAAGTTGATGATGACGGAGACATGGCCAGTCAGTCAAGTAAAGAGTCGAACGAGGACGGCAGTAGCTCAGAAGCCGATGAGATGGCTGCTGCCCTGGAGGCAGAATTAAACGACTTCATGTGAGACACGTGATGAGAAACTGACTGTCCATTTAATTTCATATAAGGCATTGTTGTATATAGAGCATCAAGCTTGAAAAAATGATTTTAAATAGGTGTGATTTTGACAAAGATGTGGAATATTTTATTGCGTGGGACAGCGGATGGTCAGATTTTGTCTCGCTAAATGAAACTATGTTACACAAAAATTTAAAGAAATAAAATAATGTTTTGATAACTGCCAAAGACAATACCAGGCAGCTATATTTTTATATTTGTTTTCTTTCCGCATTTTGTCTATGCACAAAATATCTTTTGGCACATTATGATGTTAATCATTGAGTTCATTGCCAAACTGGGTGTTTTAACTTTTCTGATATTCTGTAGATTAACTGTAAACATTTAACTTAAAATCAGCTTCATTTGCAGTGTTGGTTTTTTGTGCTCCTGTACTTTTATTTGAATGTTTATTAGGTTGATGTAAGATACTCTGCTTGTGTATTCTCTTTCATACTGTCTTTCCTTACTACAAAAGTGGAAAAAAAGGGTTTAGATATTAAAACTATAGCTGGAGATTAGTCACTAGAACTGAATTTTGGCTTTGACTACAGTGGAGTTTTCTGCCCTTGAATATTTTTGAAAACCTTAATGAAAACAGATATATTTTACAAAATCAATATTTTTTTAGATGACTTGTGTTCTGTAACAATGCGTACTGCAATGCTCGATGCAGTCAATTTGCTTAAAGATGTCTAAAATCATCCTGTACAGATGAAGTTTTACTGTGTTTACATGACCTAATAAAGACAGAATAAAAAAAGCTTTAACTTTTCACTGAGAAAAACCTTGAATGCAAACACTGCAGGTATACATAAGGACAGGACCTCTGACACCTGGGGTTCCCTCGTCCATGGTTTACAGCACAACTTTTACATTTCTACCATTCGACAGGCATTCTTATGCACAGAGACTTACATTTACCTCATTTTTTACATCCAACTGAGCAGTTGACAGTTTGCTTAGGGGCCCAACAGTAGCAGATCTTTCAATCAGCGGTCCAACGCCTTAACCACCAGGCTGCTTCACCACAATGCCATAAAATACAACTGAAACTCTGACAACAGGACATCAGCTGTCAACGGCTGAAGTTATCTATAGGCATTTAATTCTAGGCGTATATAGATATAGATAGATAGAATATATAGATATCTAGATAGATATCATAATTGCCTCACAACAATTACAAAAAATAACATTTTATTACGCATAATTTTCTAATCGGATCATCATCATGACAATACCAATTTAGCAGGTATATTTCAGGAAAACTGTCTTTTTTCCCTGTTCTCAAGTAAATGAAAACTACTTTTGCTCTTCAGTAACTGAACCTTTTTATCTATTATTATATTGGTCTGTTTTTGTGAGTCAATGTTATAATATTGTAGATCTGTCTTTGACAAATGCAGCATGTTCTAAACAATACAATTAGAAATAATGATAGTAACAACTGTAATAACATCAACAGCAATAACAAAAAAAATAAACAACATAAAATTGGTGCTTAAAAAGGTGCCTTTGTCACAAAAGAGGTAAAACCCGTCCCTGACAACAAATCAAAATGATAACAGCTGTGTTAGATTTACATTGTGTGAGAATAATTAAGAATTGACAATAATTAGTCATATGGGTGGCACAGAGGGCCCGCAAACAATTTTTTTTTCTTAGGATGCCCATAAAGCATTGGGCCTGCCCTTGGAATAGATTAGATTAGATTAGATTAGATTCAACTCATTATGCAAGGTACATGTACAGAGCCAATGAAATGCAGTTAGCATCTAACCAGAAGTGCATAAGTGGCTTATTTACAATAAATATCAGTGTAATAAATAGGGTATGGGGTTGATAGTTACAGAGGTGGGGGTAAATAATGTACAGAGGTATATGGATAGAGTATAGAGGTGTAACAATAGATAGTTATAGATTGTGCAAAGATGCATAATGATAGGTAGTGCAAAGTACAGAAGTGGCAGTGCAGTAGTAATTAATACTGTATATCAGCTGTTCAGTGCAGAAACAGCCACAGGAAAGAAGGTGTCTCTCAGTCTGTTTGTGCGGCTCTGAGGTAGCGTCTGCCTAATGGGAGAAGAGTGAACAGTCCGTGGTTGGGGTGAGAGGGATCTTTGATTATGCCTCTCGCCCTTTGCAGACAGCGGTTTTTGTGTATATTGTCCAGGGTGGGTAGCTGAGTGCCGATGATTCGTTGGGCGGTTTTCACCACCCTCTGAAGGGCTGTGCGGCTTGAATAGCCATGCTAAAACAGTGTTTAGGTTTCAGATTTAGTAAAGGAATAATAATAGAACATACAGTTTGTAGTGGGGACCATATGAGAGTGATAGTAAGGTGTCCACATACTTTTGGCCATGTACATTTACAGCATTTGGCAGGCACCCTTATCCAGAGCGACTTACATTTATCTCTTTTAGACAACTAAGAAATCATGGGAATCGCACCCTCGGTCTTTCTGGTATCAGTCCAACACCTTAACCACCAAGCCACCACTTCCCACATGTAGGCCATGTAGTGTGTATACAAGTGTGTTTGCTGCTGGATCACACACTTATTGTATAACAGTGTGTGCTGCGTTTGTATTTATGTAAACTTATGTTTTTTAAAGAATAGAGTGGTTATTGTTTATGCAAATGATATGAAAATTAATCTGATCGTTAAAATGTGTGCTTTCTTTTTATTTATTTATATTTCTCATATAAAATATAAAGTGAAACAACATTTATAAAGGCATGCATACTTATTTGCGTTATTAACTTGTGTAAATAATGAAATCATTTGTAATCATCTTGTGGGAAATGATTAAGGATGAGGAGCTGGAATCTCAGCTCACCTTCAGACACATCACTGGATTTCCTCACGTTCTATTTTCAGTCGGCCAAATGACCCGCATACGTCTGTCTGGGATTTCTTAAAGGGATCATATGCAGCTGGATCTCTGTATCTAAGCGAGTATTTTAATTAGGAATTTTCTCCTTCTTCTTGTGGTGAACATGGACATGTTCCTCCGCGAACATCCTCATGCTGGACCTTGAAACAGACAGTTCAGGGGTAAGACTCGCTTATTACCCGCTTGATTTTCACGCTAACAAGGCGGAAGTTAGAGGTGTTTTGCGGCTAGCAGTCTTAGCATGCCGTCGCGGTAATACAGGAGAGACGACGCGTCTCTCATCAGTGCAGATGTGCGGATTAACAGTCTATCTGCTGTTCATCTTATCAAAAATAACGCCATTTTAACTGCTCTTTATTCAGTTCTGACTGAATTACACCAAACGCCATGACTGTTTTAGTGTTAAACCCTAAACTGCTTAGTTCCTAGCAGTGTTGCCTTTGGTATTTGACTGATTTGACTACATTATTTTCGTTAGGCTTCATTTTGTTCTAATATAGTTTTGTTTAAAAGCCCTAGAGGGAATAAAATAGCCCTCATTACATGTGTCTGGGGAATATGTTCAGGGTCTCCAGGCTCATCCGCCATTTTGGAGTCAGAGTCCAGATCTATAACTGGAGCTGAAAAACTTCCTGCAGCTGTAACATAAACCTCAATGCGACGTAATAATAATTTTAATAATAATGTGAAACCCTCTAGGTTTTAGTTTAAATATGCTCAGATGCAAAGATAAGTCAGTTCGTTTTTATTTCTGACTAGAAGACATCCTAAAAAAACCCCATCCAGCAAAGGGTTCTAAAAATCATTCTTTAACCTACCTGATGACTTTCTTAATATTTTTATGTCATTGCTTAAAATAAATTAACCCTAATGTGATACCTGATGAAACTGTCTGATAAAAATGTGTTCAGTAAAACCGATTATCAGTTAAACTCCTGTTTAAATGAACATCACAATTGAATCATCAGTCGCTATTTATCATCCTAAAAGCTGACACACTCTCAGTGCCTCTCTGCTTCTACACTGGGGCCACACTCAAGGGCCACATGCAGGCAGGGGGATAGGCTGTAAACGGAGGATGAGCTATAAATACCAAATTACAAAAATAAAAATATTAATAATTAAGTTTTAGTTAAAGATAATAAGATAAAATACCATATTAATATAAATAATAATTACAGTTATTTTAGATTAAATTATATACTATGTAATATTCTGTATTAAATAATAGACACCAATGTCAAGTCAGCTCATTAAGCTTTTATTGTCATTCCAACCCTATATAGCAGAAGCTGTATACAGCAAAATAACAATGTTTTTCCAGGACCAGGGTTCTAGATCAAAAGACCAACAGCGCTAAGGACAAGAGAATATATTGTCCTATATAAAGTGCATAGTGTGCGTCCTGGTGCAAACAGTGCAAGCCAGACCGTGCAAATAAAAAATACAAACAACACTCCAGATAGTGAAAAAAGACGGAAAAAGCGCTGACCAGAGTATGAGCCATGTTGTGCAAATGGAGTAAAAATTGTGTAATAATTGCATTGATGAGCGTGTGCAAAATTGCGTGTTTGGAGGTGGAATTTTAATCCATTGTTTCTCTAAGAGTAATAAAAAACACAATGTAACTCGAGATGCACAGGTTGCCAGGTTTAATAGAGACAGCAAATATAGATTTATCGCTGTCAATAACGTATAGGTAATTTAATCTTTATAAGTGCAGGTGGTCTTAGACTGTTAATCAGAGTTAATCAAAGTAGTCAAACACATAAAACATAAAATGTTTATTTTTTAAAACACAAAGAAAAAATAAAATCTTCATCTGTACAATACAATTGTACAATGTATGGCCATCACTTTGTGTTATTTCTCCGTTTGGTCAGGAATGCAGCCAGCTACAGAGGAGAGCAGTTGTGATGGCACCTCGGCTGTGCCCTCGGGTTCGATGGTGCATGTGTGTTTCCCCAAAGTGCAGGCGTGTGTGTTGGACAGCCTAAACCGGCAGCGTGAGGACGGCCAGCTGTGTGACCTTTCCATACACGTGCAGGGACACGTCTTTAAAGCGCATCGCTGTGTTCTAGCTGCCTCCTCACCCTATTTCCATGACCAGGTGTGTGTCCTTCACTCAAAACATAAAATAAATAAAACAGCCAAAAAGTACAATTTTGTATTTTATACATGTAAATTGCATGTTTTTATATGAATGTTATGTGGTTCATCATGGTTGGTCCATTTATTCATTCAATCCATGAATAATTTATTTGAGTAAGTTTTATTTATTCTATTGCATTTAATTGAATTTAATAGACACGCCACACACTGATGTTGTAGGTTTAGCTCATCATCTCTTTGTTATCTACGGGATCTTGCCTTTTCCAGTTCCTCCTCGATCCTTTACAGTACAACCAAACACTTTGACTATAATATTTGCACCCAGTTACTTTTTACCATTTCTTGCTCATTTAATTTTCATCTCTGGTGTGAAACGCTCACCATGTGTCTCTGCCTGTCAGGTGCTACTGAAGAACATGTCCACTGTGTCCATCCCTGCTGTTATGGATCCTCTGGCTTTTGAGAGGGTGCTCCGCTGTGCCTACACCGGTCAGCTGCAAATGCTTCGTGAAGACATTGTCAACTACCTCACCATTGGGAGCGTGCTCCAGATGTGGCACATCGTAGACAAGTGCACGGAACTTCTCAGAGAGGACCGGGGAGGTCCGTCTGGGCTGCAGGGTGTGGCTCTGTCCTCGGAGAGCGCTCGCTGCAGCAGTGCCACCAACAGAGATTCCTATGGAGGAGAAGAATCCGTGCAGGCTGGGGCGCCGCCTCCGGCCCGCCCCTCACTGATCGAGAGTCAGTCTCCCAGCAGTACCAACTATTTTAGCCCCAAAGATGCCAGTTTTGGTGGTGCCATGGCAGGTACAGGGACAGTGGGAGAAGGAGGCATGCATTCCACTCCCAACTACTGCATGCCGTCCAGTCGAGAAGATGCTTTCCTGATTGATGAGGAGGAGGAAGAGGACGAAGAGCCGGCTTACACGAGAAAACAGGAACAGGGGAGCGGTAGGAGAAAAAAGTCTGCACCCGCCTCCGATCAGGAAATGGGAGTGAGCGACAGTTTTGGGGTTTCTTCCTACCAAGACCTTGATTCGTCTCCGCCCCAGAAGCGCCCCATGTACAGCCAGCCAAGCATCATGCCCCGGAAGCAGTGGGTGGTGGTCAAAACAGAGCGCTCCAGAGAAGACGACTTCATTGTGGTGTCTGGAGAGGAAGGAGGTGAAAATGAAGACGAGCAAGAGCTTGAGATTACCAAGGAGCGAGAACGAGAGAAAGCGTTTAACATTTCGAATGTCAGGACTCTTTCTGCAGATCTTAGCAGCAGGGATGACATTGAAGCACAGGTGAGGAGTAGTGTTATAAGCCAGCTAATCATTTCACTTGTTGTTTTCCAGCTGGGTTTAGAGAAAGTGTGAGCAGAAAGGCAATTAAACAATGGTACGCAAGGTAAATGGCTGCTTAGGGCCCCAGGAAACCAGAAGAAATACCCAGATGTTTATATAAAGCATATAACATATTTACAACGTATAACATTTTGTATGGTCAAAATATAACTTTAAATGTAACGTTATTGTTACATCCCTGCAAATTTGCCTATGCCTGCATCATTGATCAGTGGAAAATTCAGGACTGCATAATATATCCTTTCAGCATCAACATGGCAATTGTGTATCTACAATATATATGTGCAATATCGAGTGGGGATTGTATTTGATTACACCACACAGCACATGTGATTTGTCAATTAACTGTGATGTTTACTAATTGAGTATCATTTGCGCATTGTTTTGAAGTCTATTACTGTGTAAAAGCAAGTTTAAGGCATTTTGGCACAAGAAACATTAGGTTTTGTAGCTTTATCAAAGATACATTATTCTGTATCTAAAGCGCCATAAAAACATAAAGAACTGTTTATTACATTTGTTTCTTTGTTCTGTGTAAGTTGTGATGTGACTGTTTTGAAAATAAGGTGGCAAAATAAGGGTTAAAAAGGTGCAAACTATGACTATCGCACTAAGCCTGCCCCTGGGTGTGAGACTGCAGAATACTTAACATTCAATGAGGAGTTAAAGCAAATGCACACCCTAAGCGCTCTTGCTTGGGAACTTGGTGTTGTTTTTTTTTATCTTTAATATTTTATACTTAGACTTTAATTTATTAAAGTACAAAGTACAAACTTTTTTCTTTTCCTTCTTCTCTTTAAATGAACATGTTATCTGGCCAATCAACTAATTAATTAATTGATTGATTGATTGATTGACAGTGGATTGATTGTGCAAGTGTTTTAAACTTTCTGGCATTAACCCCCACCCCCTCCCCACAGTATGTTTCTGCTGGAAAGTGCAGTGCAGTTTTAAAAGTTATGTTTTATTTAAAAAAGTTTAAAAAATTAAGGTAATTTAAGAATGACAGAAAACATGACTTTGTTTTGTGTTTTAATGTGCAGGATTGCCAGGTTTTCTTGCTAGCATAAAAAAAACCTGGAAAAAGAGAACATTTTTTGTAAGTGTCAAGCCAGTTTCATGTCACGGTTCATTTTTAATGGTCGAGTTTTGTGAAAACTGTGCTGAAGTCTGGCAGCCCTGTATATAAGCGTTCTCTGAGGCGGATTGTTTCTGATAGATTAATCCTTTAACCATCGAATCTCATTCTGCTGTCACCTCTGCAGGTTGACTACTGCCCATCACCTGAAGACTACCTCAAGGTTGAAAGTGGTTTGCTGGACCAAGCGTCATCACAACACTCTATGGAGAACCTCAGCCAGAGTAGCGCTCGAGCTCCTGCATTACTGAACTCAGTCCAATCAGCCACCGCCAGAACACAGCTTTTTCCACTGGACATGCAGGGGAACCAGATTCTTCTCTACAACCACGCTTCTCCTACACTTAACCTTCAGGAAGCTTTGCCTGGGGTGTCCCTAAAGGGAGTTTCAGAGCACGGAACCGTCCACTTGCCCGGGCAGGGTGGAACTGATGGTGGCTTGGACGGGTTAGATGGTGGCAGTGCCGGCTCTGCGAGCAAAGTCTTTATGTGTCACTGTGGCAAAAGGTTTACTCACAAAAGCATGCGAGACCGCCACATCAACATGCATCTAGACCTGCGGCCTTTCCACTGTCCAGTGTGCTCCAAGAAGTTCAAGATGAAGCACCACCTCACCGAACACATGAAGACACATACGGGTCTAAAGCCCTACGACTGCCTCCACTGTGGAAAAAAGTTCATGTGGCGCGACAGCTTCATGCGGCACCGCTCTCACTGCGAAAGGCATGGTGGCGTTGGCGGTACGAGCGAGGTGCAGGGTTCAGAAGGAGCAGTGATTTCCTCTCTAAATCCTCTTCAGCACCAGCTTTCAGGCAACAGGGGTTCTCACGGCAGCGCTGGAGGCAGAAGTGCAGGTTCAGTAATGTCTCCACACCACTCCAGCAGTAGCAGCAGCAGCAGCAGCAGTAGAAGTGGGATAAGCATGTCGGTCCCCGGCTCTCTTCTAGGTATAAATCCCCAAAGTGGAATGTTTGGCTACGGCTCTGGGGTTCTCGGGCTGGACGTAAGTCAAAGCGAGTGTGGAGAAGATATCAGTGAGGTGTGTATAGGAGAAAACAGCGTCACTTAAAGCCTCACACAAAGCAAAACACTGGCACACAGGACCATGTGTGCGGAAGGACGATGATAGCATCCATGAGCATGATTCCTAATCAATCAGTGATCAATCCCAGAGCATTTACATTCTGTCCTTCTGGTAAAAGCACCTTTGTTTCCTCTTCTGACCTCGAATTTGAAATAGCACACAGTTCACTCAATGTTAGACCTTCTAATTTAGGGAGTAATGAACTGATCTTTTGAACAAAGTTTATGATGAAAAGAAAAAAAATACATTCCGGAGTATTTTTGCAGGGCAGCACGTCACGTTACCTCAGAAAGTTTCTTACAATGGCTTTTATTACAGCCTTCGATTGATGATGGATTTGTGTGTTTTTCATCTGGCCTGCGACACCCAACTTCAGGCACTTCAGTCAGAGTCGATCGCAATCAGAATCGAGTCCAAAACTTTAAACACACCCGGGTCTGATTTTCTGCAGGAACCGTTCAGGTTTACAGCACACCTCTGAAGTGAAACCTATTTGTGTAGATGCCTCTTAAACGTTGCGTTAACCACCTAAAAAAATATACACAATTCAGGCTAAAGACTAAACAGGTTTGTTGGACATAATCTATCCAACATTTATTCAATAAAGACTGACTTAACTCCAGATAACAGAAAATATTCTTCATTAGGATTTTATTTAAATTTTACAAAGACACTTTTCTCTAAAGAAAAAAAAAGCACCAGTTCATCTTAAAGTAGTAAAATTTTAAATTTTTCAGATGTGCATTTTATTCTATAATGATTTTTACATTAAACAGAATAAACCCCTACTTTTTGTTATTGTAAATAGGTGCAATCATCCCATATTTTAATTTTTGTCCAAATAAGTAAAATGATACTAATCATTTTGTAATGTTTTGTATCTCTCGTCTGGCCCGAAATATTTATAAAAATAAGTTGTGCTGCAGTAGGATGCTAGCTGATGAAGTGACTGTGCGGTGCAGGTGGTGTGTTAAATTTAATTAATGCTTCAGTCAGGGAGATCAGTGTCCATTCTGCATCTCTGATAACTTCAAGCAGTAAAACCCCACACTATGGTACGCAGTAGGGCTGCACTACATTAAAGATAAATGCAATATGCGCTAGCATTCTAAAAATTGCGATACTCGATATGCGAAATAATATTTAAAAAAATTATTTATTTTTCCAACATATGATTCTTCAACAACTTTAAAGACACACTAGAGCTGGCAGATATGGCCAAATTTTATAACATGATATAGTTCTTAATTTCGGTCGATACGATATAATTTCGATATCGATATAAATATTAAAAAAGCCTCCGAAAAACTGCCAAAGGATGTCTGTACCTATACAAATAGTGTCACGGACAGACATTTCCCTAAAAACAGTGCATGCATGGGTTTAAAACACACATACACACGCTAAGAGTGCACACTGTTTTAAAGCTAAGGGGCTGCACGAGGATAGATGACGGCATTGTATTTTACTCTTTATTACCGATTATTTAGTCTTTACGCCCTCCAGAGATATTTACTTTATTATTCCCGATTTCGGCGCGATGATGGATGGCCAGAAAGCCCTGAGGGCTCTTGGCCAGATAGCTCTTCGTTCCTCTTCTGATTTTAAAACGTACAATTTAATTATTGTAAACTTTTGATCTTTTAGATCTTAGACGGTTTACGATGAAAAGCGGTCTATGCATTCCCATGGCTATGTGTAACGACCACACTAGGACATTTCTCCCTCTTCTTCCCTCTTTGTGTTCCTGCCTCACCTTCACCTTACCCCTCCTTTATGTCCCCTCGAACAGCATGTTGACGGGCTACAACTTGAAACGCTACAATCTTGTAAGTGTATCTGTTGCTCACGGCCGCGTGCGCACGACCGGTCAAAACCGGTCATGTGTTGGCAGAAATGGGCGGGGGAACGAGCAGCCGGTTTAGACTTAGTTAGCAGCCATTTGAAAGTGTTTGGGAAAGTGGGAGGGGGAGGGGGAAAATAGAGGCCGGGGCTACACTACGCAAGTAGCCATTGTGTTTGCTCTTTCTGACGGCTGTGCCTGAACGACATTCAGTGACGAATTCTTTGATTGTTTATCAAAAATCAATCACAAAAATGTGATTAAATCATATATTGAAAAAAGTTCTATCATGATATATCATATTGAATTATTGTCCATGCCCTAAACGCACACATGCACAGCCTCAGCTTTACACTGTAACTTCATTCTGCATCAGTTTCTTACTGTAAACATCCGCGTTAAAACACACCCAGGTTTCCGCGTTTGTTCATCCGTTCATTCATTCATTAACTTCTCTTCGACTTCTCTCACCCTTCCACAGACTGCCCTCGGACACTCCTCTCACTGCCAAAACACCCCTCAAACCCAAACTTCAGTCAGTCATTAGATTCGACATATAATGTCCATTTGTCCCCCACATCCCCCTGACTCGAGTCTTTAACCCGGTGAACTTGTACAGTTCCACCTTT
Organism: Bagarius yarrelli; assembly: GCA_005784505.1. Lineage (NCBI taxonomy): Eukaryota > Metazoa > Chordata > Actinopteri > Siluriformes > Sisoridae > Bagarius > Bagarius yarrelli. The sequence goes on along the minus strand of VCAZ01000063.1, from coordinate 971,531 downwards.
TCACCAACACCAATGTAGTGTTAAAGACGCTGAGATAATATTTGACTTTCCGAGCACAAATCTGTAAAAACAAGTAATTCAAATCAAATATTCTGACTTAATTTTATTTTTGATATTTTTCTTTAAATAAAAAATAATTTCTGAATTCATTCCAAGTGATGACGTTTACTGTATAATAATAATTCTATAGAAGTAATGGAATGACCTGATGATTAATTAAAGAGTTATAAAATACTACTTCTGCTTTTCATCCTGGGACTTTTGCCTTCTGTGAAGGCTGTTGATAATTCCTTATGATCTGAAATGAAACTTGTAGCACTTTTAAAGTTTGTATGTTGACTTGAACTGTAATTGTGTATAAAAAAATAAAAGGATTTCAGTACAGTGGTGTAAACCTCAGACTGTTCTCCATGTTGAGATGTGTATGTGCGTGTGTTATGGGAACAAATCCTGTTTTACATTTATCAACTATATAAAGATTCACTGGGGAAAAAAAAGTTTTTTATTTTGTGAGGTGAAAGAAGCACATACACTTTTATATTGTTTTAAAAACCAACTGAAAAATAAAAGAATGAATGTGTATTATTACTGCTTGCTAAAATTAAAAAAATATTAATGGTAAAGTCACATGTTAAAGAATGCAATAAATGTAGCATGAATCAGTTAATTTAGTTCGATCTGAGTGTATTATCGATATTAATCAACTTAAAAGAGGAAACTTTTATACTAATGAAGTCCACTAGAATGAGAAAACTGTAAAAGGCCGTAGAGAATTTATTACAAACCAATTGAAGCTCACCCTTAAATCCCCTGCTTTTCAAAGATTATGGACCTACATGCACAATTAGTTTAGATTTTTTTAATAAATCATATGAACAGATAAATTAAATAACTGAAAAAGGCGCAGTGCAGATCGCTCCCTGTTGACCATCACTGCATTCAATTCATATTTTATCTGTCTGAGTGGTTAAGGTTTAAGGATCTTGTTTAAGGGTCCAGCATTGGCAGGGGCTGGGAATTGAACCCAAGATATTTGAGCTTTGAACTTTAAACACTGAGCTACCACACACACACCCCACAGAAGCCATACAGACTCATATACATTGAAACATGTGAGCCTTGGAACTCAAGCCTGGAGTATTTTAAAAAAGGTTGCCAGGTCTGAATTATTGGGGAGAAACCACCAACTGCAGAAGTGCAAGGATAACATGCCACCCCCCTAGTCACAATATACCCTGCTCTCTCTGCTACAAGCCCATGAATGTGTAGATATGTGGGTGCTGTGCTGTCAGATCATCCTGTAAAGACACTGTGTTCCGATGAAAAGCTGAAACACTCAATATCCTCTTATCTATTCACACAACAGTAAAGACGATCATTTACTAGCTAATGCTAATGATCAGACCTAAAACAGGAAATAGAAAGCAGGGCAGTTTATCAGGAATCCATCTAATAAAGCTTAATCAAAAATAACACGTTTCATTGTAATTCATAGCATTATTTAGACATTTCTCCAGAAAACTTCACTTTGTTAACACAGCATGCGAGCGGTAACCACACTGAAGGAGGTGATGCAAGTGCAGATAGCTTTAGCTTTAGCTAATCAACAAAAAACAACAACAAAAACTAGAACTACTGAAAGAACCACAGTGAGGTGAGAAAAGAACTAGCCCAGTGGCGTTTAGGAGAGAAAACAAGAACACAAATGATGTTATCACAGTGGAAGTGGTGGCTCATAGTTAAGGTGTTGGCCTGCCAAACTGAAGATTGTGGGTTCAATTCCCAGCATCACCAATCCACCACTGTTGGGTCCCTGGGCAAGGCCCTTAACCCCTAATTGCTCAGTTGTATAAATGTAAGTCGCTCTGGAAAAAAAACATCTGGTAAATGTAATTGCTGAAACTACATCAAACCTGAGAATCACCATGTTGGGTTCTTTAGTGGAGTGTGTTTTTACAGTTCAGCCTCCCAATGACTAGTCAATCTAAAATCCTTCTTGATGAAATCTTCTAAAAACTTAATTTAAAACATAAATTGTCATTCAACTTGTAACAAAAAACAAACACAATCATTAACACCGGTACAGACCCCCCCAGTTAGGATACAACTGTGTGAGCCAAAAAATATGTTTTCAGATTTGGTTGTTACTGAAATCTACTCTAGAAAACCTATCGTTAAAACTAAATAGCAATCGATATTTAGTCTGCTTTTTTTAGTTATCTAAGCTAATTGATAAATCAGTTCAGTTCAGTTCCTAGTTGAGACATAAAACTTCCTCAGAATGTTAAGAATGTTATAATTAGCCGCAAATGTTTTAGTGAAGCTGTATTTCTTCACAGCTTTCGGTCTACAAGTGTGTGAGCTCAGTGATCACAGCTGTATCAGACTGACAAACTCCAGAAATCCGAAATCGTGTGCAAGACCAGTTCTAATTTTGTTCTACTCTCTAGAGGTTGTTTACATAGGAACACATTAAAAGTGATGTATATGGAACTTCTTTAAACAGGTACAACTCAAAACCCAAAACTAAACCCTAAATTACTCTAAATGATGGAGTTATATTTGCTCGATAAAGCATGACGGTGGCAGCATCAAAAACTGAAGCTGCCTTTATAAGCTTTTGCATATTCTGGTCCATGGCCACTCGTGTCTTCTCTCTTTGCTGCATTCGACAGATCTTACCACACAAACTCCATACACAAAAGCTGTGGGATATTGATGCACCTTACAAGGGCTACGAACAAAATACTATTAAGCTCCCTTATTTCCAAAAATAAAGGCCCCAAAATGAGAAAATGTATTTAAAACATACTACAATGAGTTTACACAAAAATAGGATTTTATTGAGTTTGTAAAGGAACTCAACAGAAAAATAAATTAGCCCCTCCCTGCTTAATTCCGTTTAATTACACAGGGACAAAGACCAAATTTGATCTGCTTTCAAAATAAGAATATTCAAATAGAACTGAGCAGTACAATGAAATTCACAATTTTTCTACAAAAACACCCCATTTTTCCACCCCTGACACAAAAGGGCGTGGCAGCGAGCCATTGTCCAGTTTAAAAGGTAGCGGTGTGACAGTGAGGATTTAGGTTCTTAAGAGCTTCTGTAGTCGCGCTTCAGAAAAACATTCAACTCGCAGGACTGTACAGGATTCAGCACCAGCAGGAGACCAGAACCCGTCTCCCAGTTCCAGCACAGCTGTGAGCATGTGGCGCTCAGTCCGAATCAGAAAGAACGATCACCTCGTCCGGGTCACACTGCGTCGCAACGTTTACCTGTCACACGCAAGAAATACGTCAATTTTCACTGACTTTAAACTGCACAAATGTTTTTACTTTTGTGTTAACTTTTGTGTTTCTAAACAGTTAAATTAGCAAACAGTTAAAATAAAAAAAGTTAAATATCTCTCTCTCTCTATCTGACACACACACACACACACACACACACACATATATACACACACACTTGCCTTGTGTTTTTTAGGGGGTGGTGTGTAGCGCGAACTGCTGACCAGGTTCTGAGCAGGCATGTCTGCCTGGGTGGAGTCCACATGAACAGGGCTGCTGTCCAGAGGCACATCCACAGACACGTCACTGTGATGATGAAAAACAACAGCAATAAGAAAGTAGAAATAGCGTAGAAATTAAGGGGCTAAAAAAACAATTTGTTTGATCAACAAAAATAATGGAAAAAATAATTTAAAAAAACAAATCAAATCAGATTTAACACCTCAATTTATTTTATTTAAAACACTTGTTTTTTCGTTTGAATGAGTAATAAAATGTAAAAGAACCCCAGTAGACCGTGTGTGTGTGTGTGTGTGTGTACTCAGCCTATCTGACGCCGTTACCTGACACTGATATGTCTGATGCTGCCATTCTGAACGTGGTTCTTCTTCGATTCCCGTTTCCTCTTCCTGCTGTTTGATGTCTCGTTGATCACCTCAGGCTCAGGTATTGATAGCGGAGTAGAGACTCTGTCCTCTGGGGTTGGCGAGATCGCTGTGGCTTGATCCATGCTGTTTGAATCAGCTGAGGGACATTCCTGTCCACCCTGAGGAAGCGGGACAATAGAGTGAGCATGGCTGTTTAAGGATGATGGACTGTCTGACTGAGGTTTGTCTTCTGGGGATGCTGCCGCAGTGCTGCCACACGTCCTGCTGTCTGATGATGGAACGTCATCACCGCTTTCACCTGCATCTCCACAGCTGGGAGATTTCACTGATGGACTCATGTGGTTCGAGCCTTCGCTGCTGGGCTGCACGATTTCATCACTGATGCTCTGGTGATCCTCCTCATCGTCTTCCTCATCTGAAACAGTTTACAAATTAATTAACTCTCTCTCACACACACACACACACACACAAAATGGCATCTTCACAAACGTTATGAAAAGGTTTGATAAGACCCACATTTTAGGTCAATGTAAGTTAACCCGACAGACAGATGTGGGTGTTTAAATAAAAACAAAATAGACAGAAAAAAAAGAATTGAATTTGTCTGTCACACCTGGTCCGACTTGTGCTGCACTGGCCTGAATCTCCTCCTCAATATCAGGATCTGAAGATTCATCGTCTTCTTCCTCCTCCTCCTCTTCCTCCTCCTCCTCTAACTCCTGTTCATTTTCCCCCTCGCTGTCTGTTTTCACTTTCTCTGGGATGTTCTGTACAGACTAAATTTATTAATTAAATAAAAAAAATGATTGTTTGGTGTATAAAGAAATGTATGTGAAATTTCACCTCTTTTTTCTGTTTCTCCTTCTCCAGGCGTTTTCTCCGTTCCTCCTCTTCAGTGTCGTCCTGCTTGTGTGCGTATTTGTTGATGACCTCCTCTAGAGAGCTGAGCGCCAGCTCTCTGTTGGAACGCAGCTTCTGGTACAGCAGGGGGTCTGTGAGGGCAGGATCTCCAGCTACAAATTACAATAAAGATAAAGCAGTACAGAATGGGACATGAAGCAAGCGCATAAACATGTCAACTCTGCAACATCGACAGGTAAAGAAGGGATTACTGGGTTTGTAGGAGTCGGTGAGGTGAGAGCCGAAGTTGTAGACCATGTCGAGGTGGCGTCTTTCCTGCAGCTTGTTGCCGGTCTCGCGGAAAGCCTCCTGAGCGATCTGTGTCTGCTGCTTACGAGTCAGCATCAGCTGGTTGCGCTCATTGGCGCGCTTCACCACCTCCAGGATGTCCCTGTAATCCGGAGGGTTCTGATGGGCCTCAGGGCTGTTTATAAACCGTTCGATCTAAAGAATAAAAAAAATTAAGTGAAATGGAAAAAAAAATTAAAAGGTACAAAACTTGTGCGTTTAACTCTTTAGCTTCTAGAATGAAGACTTTTACACCCTACAAATTTTCACACGACTGCTGTAAGATCATTCGAATTTTCCCCAGACACACACTCCTCTATTAAACTCACTAGTTTAGTTAAAAGTTTGTCCTCATGTTTTAAGTACAGAGGATCAAATGTGACCTTATACACAAGCTTTGCCTCTAGAAAACTTTTCATATCTAAAACTCTGACCTCATGCTTGAAAGTGTTTACTCGAGGCGAGGGGAAATGTTCTCTCAACCTCTTAACCTAAATGTCTTTACTGTATAACAGAAAACCAAATCAGCTCTGGCCTCTGTATTCCAACAGAATAAATACCTTCTTGTTGATCTCTGGGTAGCGGGTGCTGCTGTAGCGAATCCTCTGCTCGATGACTCTGCCGGTCAGCATGCTGCAGCTCTTCAGCTCACACAGTTTATCGTAGATCTTCATCATCTGAAACGGCAGATCAGTTGCAGCGGGAGACGACAGTCGTGAGAAAAAAAAAAAAGCATTAACATTAACAAGAGCTTTATTACACATGTGCATAAAATTGCCTTGAAAAGGAGCATATGTTTCGAAATTATCTGTCTGACATGCCCCATGTTTTTCAGTGGATATCAGATGAAATGTTGGTTGTGATGTAACTGTACTGAGAGCTGCTTTAGAAAGCGGTGTGTCTAAAATTGTCTGGAACACACTGGAGTTCTTAAGGAGCATGTGCAGTACATCGTCAGGTGAAATTAGAGTTAATTGAACGCTATCATAAGATCAGTCGATATAATCTCCAGCTTTATCAGTACATAGAGGCCTTTTTGATTTATTAGTTTTCCTGAGGATCCTGAAAGACTTACTTTGCGTTTGAGTTTATGCTCCTGGAGGTAACTTGAGTCCTCTTTCTCCAAATCGTCCAAACTCAACTCTCTCTCCTGCAGCCGCCTGATCTCATCACTATAAACCTTCAGCAAGTTCTCCAGGTATGCTATCTGTCAGAGAGAGGGGGGGAGGGGGGAGAGCGAGCGGGCAAGAGTGTGTGAGGGTAAGACAGAAATTGAGTAAGAGCGATCGAGGGGAGAGAGAATGAGAGAGAGACAGCTACACCTCACAGTCTTACACACTCACATTCTCATCTAAACACTCTTACAGTACACTCACAGACGAACACACAGTCAAAATAATGAAATTAAGTATGTGTGTGTGCGTGTGTGTGGTGTGCGGTAGGTATAAATCAGGGATCCTGGGTGATGCAGGTGAAGCCCCACCTGTCTCCTGGAAGCTCGTTTACTTTTCCTCTCCTTCTCTCCGTCCTCTGGCTGTTCTGAGGCAGCTTCCTCTTTAATGTCTGCACTTGCTTCTCCTGCCTCATCTCGGCTGCTGGTTTTCCTCTGCTTTTTGGTGCTTGGAGGCTGAACACCGACCCTCCGTTTGGCAGAGTGCTGTTTAAGCAGAGTGCACAGTTCATTGATGTAAACAAAGGTCTTTGTGGTCTGCGCCTGGGCTCGGGTCAGGCAGCGACCCACAGCGTTCCGGAACTCCACGGATGACAGGAAGTCAGGCGAGGCCTTGGAGTATTTGGTCCTCAGGAATTCCATGACCTCGGGGTGCTCTCGGGTGTGCTCTAGGCAATGCTCCACAAACTGGGCAGGAATGAAGAGGGGTACTTTAACAAGAACTTGCACTGCAGAATATGAACACCACAGACACACACACACACACACACCTCGCCAAAGAGCTTATCATTCTCCACTTTCAGGACGTGGCTCTCCTTCCTGGCAGAAGCGAAGGGAGACTCTGGGATGCATGACATCGGCTGTGAAACGGCAGACATACTGGAAGCGCGGGGCGATGAATGAGAGGACGAGGACGGCTGCTCGGTAATGTCATCGTCGAGGATTACAATGCTCTCCATCACTTTCGTAACAGCGGCCATCGATGATCTGAGCTGAGAAAAGTCTAAATTAGAGTCAGTGAATAAACTCATATAGATCTGCCATAATACCCACACTGTTACCCCCTGGAGCAGAACACTAAACTGTATCGTTGGGTGTTTATTTACCCTTCAGGGGCAGCTGATGATGTTCAGGCATTCAGCGGAGACTGCAGAAATCACAGACACATTAAAAGACCCAGAATTATTTCTGCTGCCGTTTTATACCTGCACACACAAGGGGAAAAAAGCGTAATGTGACCTTACAGCGCAGATATAAAAGGTTTACTAGGTGCATCCCTGGACAATCTGGGAATCTAAGACTAAGTCTCCTGAATAGTCATCACTGTCTCAACCAGATCTCTAGTAAGCAGATGGACAAATTTTTGAGGTCTGATATAAAACCTTCTGCAATTCTCCTATGATGCTGCGAGGGTTCTGACATCACAATGCTGTAGATGAACTTATTTCAACCTTTAGCTGTCTAACGCTGCCACCACCACCAGGCTTCACCCTCTTTACGCTGCCGCCACCACCGCCACCAGGCTTCACGCTGCCACCACCGCCACCAGGCTTCACGCTGTTGCCCGTGTTGCTCTCTGATAAGATCCTGTCTATCTGCCAAGAATCACACCCTTCCTTCACCTCAAACACGAGCTTCAATCCAATTTGGTCGTTCCTAGTAATCACGTGATCCAGTACGAAACAGGAATGTGTACAGGAATGTTTTTCTTCCACCTGCTAAAACATTTCTGCTTGTTCTTTTCCCCCACTTGGTTTTTAATTCATGTTAAAATATGAACAAAAGTCATTATAAATGTATTTATTTTAAAAACATTTATATTATTCTGTCATTTTAACAGATGTGTAGACTTACCCACTGTAAGCTGTCTAGCCATAGTTTTATAAATATTATTTCAATGGCAAAACAAGCCTTAATTAGAACACTTTTACTTAAGTTTAATTCAGGAGGTGTTTATTTTATTTTATAATCGCCCGGGCTGTTTTTTGAGGGGTACAACTTGCTCCTCAGTTAGCCTGTTAGCTTGCCGGATATCGTTAGCCTTGGTTTAAGCGTGTATATTTTTGTTTGTGAACATTACAGCAGGCTGTGTCGTGTCACAGGGTTACTTTCATTAACGGGAGAAACATTTTCTACAGAATTCCAAACGAACATTTACACAAAGTGCCAAGAAACAATAAACTTACACGCGCCAATCCGGAACACAAGCGCTCAATTTCAGATGTCCAGGTTGCCAAGTCTTTGTGTGAAAATCCACGTGAAATTTCTACTCTAAATATCGCAGTTAAGAACAAAAAAAAATCATAAAAACATTTACTGCAGTCCTTCAGAGGTCTGCAATTTCCGTAACATTAAAAACACAAAAGAGGGCGGAATAAAGCCGCTCTCCAAAAACTAGCGCGACACATCCGCAAAAAAACCCACGATCTTGGCAACAACCCGACTTCACAACAACGAGCTCTCTGATTCGCTCGCCTCAACAGCGACAAGCTGATTGGACAGCACATCTTCTTCCTAGTTGCAGTGGAGCCCAGTTCAATGTTACTCGTCGCTCTATGCTGCTCTCTAGTGTCTTAACGGTGGTGACTGCATCCCAAAGAGCTCCCCAGAGGGGATTAGTAATATCAGCAGGACTAATAATATAGAAAAGGCTCACAGTCCCAGCCAATGTTGAGTATGAATCTGTATGAATCTGAAAGTCTTAATTAGGAGAAACTTTCCTGTAATAAGGAGAAACTTTTCTGTAATAATGATTTCATTTCTCGTAATAATGAGAATTTTTCTCATAATAATAAATTAGTTTCTCGTAATAATGAGAAACTCAGCTGTAATAATGATAAACATAATAATAATAATGAGAAACTTTCATAAAAATGACTTAGTTTCTCAGAATAGTGATAAACTTTCTTGTAATTGTGAGACACTTTCTCATAATAATGACTTTTCTCATGACAATAATTTAACATCTCATTATAATGAGAATCTTTGGAATTATAATGCATACTATACTAATATACTGATTAGATACGAACATATTATAATAAGAAGAAAATTTCTTATAATAATGACTTAGTTTCTCGTAATAATGAGAAACTTACCTGTAATAATGAGAAACATTTTAATAATAATAATATATTTTTGTAATGATTGAGGACCTTTCTCATAATAATAACTTAGTTTCTTGTAATAAAAAGAACTCTTATAATTATGACTTAGTTTCTTGTAATAATGAGACCCTTTTTTATTAGGACTTTTCTCGTGAAAATGATTTTACATTTCATTATAATGAGAAAGTTTGGAATTATAATGCATTCTTTACTAAAATACTGACGATGTCCCAGTCTCTGTTGCTGATGCATTGCCTGTTGCTGATGCAAATCCATCCATGGATTTTAAACAAATACAGCCTTATTTTAAACGGGGACTAACAAATCATGAGATATTACCTCTACTGAAAGAGGTTCACTGACAGTCGCAACCTTGAGCAAATTTTGAGCAAAACACCAGCTCTGAAGGAGGAAGAAACAAAAACTTCATTTAGCAACAACTACAAACATCTGGGGTTTCATTTATCTCATTCATAAAACTGTGTGTAGGATCTTTACTAGAAGTGCATGTGTGGAATAGGGTACGCCAGAAAACCTTCAGATCACACCCACACCTGTAAGCAATGTTTTTCCTTTATAAATCACAGATCACCTGCAAGAGTGTGTATGAGAATCAGCCTCATATCCCTCCCTGTAAACGCCTATTCTTTTAAAGATATTTTTGGGGCATTTTGTACACTTTATTTTTAGAACAGACAAATATGAAATGGGGGAAGGGGGAAATAAAAAAGGGGGTGGGACCAGAAGGGACCAGAGTCGAAATCAGGCCCAGGTCGCAATTGTGCCCATTTTTAAAAGTATCTCATTATTAACTAATATTATTTATTAATATATTACAGTAGAGCGTTAATAAGGCACACATTGGAGCGATTATAAAATGCTTTTTTTGAATGCTTAATTGTTTTTTTACAAACAATTATTTGCCAAAGCCTTAAAAAACAAAACAATTAATTGCTAAACCACCAAAAACAGGCAGTAGTAAATCATCATAATCGTAATTATTTCTTTGACAATTAATCGTCATCCAAATTTGATAATCGTAACAGCCCTAGTCATTATTATGAGCAACGTTTCTCACTAGTTCCTGAAAGTTTTTAATTATTACAAGAACGTTTCTCATCATTATGACTTACAGAATCATTTTTTAAACTCTGGCAGAAAACAGGCTTTCATATTAACACAATAATTTACAGGTAAATGTTTACTATAAACATTCATACAGCAAATTTTTACACATGTTTACATTGGGAGGTCATGTGATCAAGCTTCACTATTTTAATTATTTAAAGTATAAATTTATCAGTATAAAACGGTTCATTACATCTGCATAGATAAAAGATGTACTGATATATATATATATATATATATATATATATATATATATATATATACTATATACAAAATATCTCTGATGTCAATCAATAAACAACGTGTAATTTTGTTACAAAAACACAACATGATACTGAGGACCCTCCATATGATAGCGGTTTTGAAAATAATCATTGTTTAACTTTTTACTGTGCAGAAGGTTCCGGTTTGAGCAGGGTGTAATAACAGTACAATAACAAAAGTGGTTCAGAAAGTGAAAAATAAGGAAAAAAGGAAGTAAAAGTGGTACATTCCAATGCAGCATCCATAAAGATTTAATAAGGTGCTCGTATCGAGACTTGTTATTTTAAGACTAAACCTCTCAGCGGCACACAAATTTTTTAAACTAACTCAGAATGCAGACCTGAGCTTCCAGAACCAGAACACGCTCACCTCAGGCCACTTCACGCTCCTGATGATCATCCAGCACCGTCTTTCAAAATACAAGAAAGATCTGCATCAAGACTCTGCTCTGTTCAGGAGCCTTAGCAATAAAATGAACTTCCTCTAGATATCTGAATAGCCGAGACACTGGCAGTTTTCCAGTGATGATTAAAGACCTGCCTCCTTCTAAAGTCATCCAATCAGCATTTCTTCTTAGCATAGCTTTCTTTCAGACTGAGAGAATCTCTAAACCAGTAAAAACAGCTCTACAATTAATTCACTTTAAGAAACTTTTAAAGCACTGCTGCATGTCACTGTTGATAAATAGCAATAATGTAAATATGGATGTAAATGTAAGCAAATTAAACGATTTCTTCAGCTCAAGATTCCATGAAGACAGTCCGTGAACTCATAAGGGTGTGTCTGAAATACCCGCCTCTGGTTGTTTATTTGTTGTTTTTTTTTGCTTAGGATTCGTCTTACATTTACAGCATTTTGGCAGATGTCCTTATCCAGAGCAACTTACGTTTATCTCCTTTTTATACTAAGCAATTGGGGGTTAAGGGTCTTGCTCAGGTGTCCTACAGTGGCAAATTGGTGGTGCTGGAAATCAAACACTGATCTTCCAATTAGCAGCCCAAAACCACTGCGATACCACGTCCATGAGTCTGAAGAATCTTCAGCTCTTGTAAAAGTCAGAAAGCTCTCAGGAGATCAAACATGCTATTTACAAATCAAGACGAAACAAAGAAAACACTGTCTCAACTCAAATTTTTTACCTGTAAACAACTTCTCAGCTACACGTCTGACAGGACCAACAGTAATGTTAAAACAACATGGCGGCTTACAGGATCAGCAGTAAACACAGCAGCCAATAGACATGGATGAGCTTCAAATCAATCAACATACAGATGTGTTTACTTAAATCAATAACCCATGATTATACATTTCACTTATCTGGGCTAAATCTGAGGTTCGGATGAAATCACAGTGTTTAAGGGACTGACTGTGTCATTATTTAGCTTTACATGTTGTACTTTTAAACCCCCCGGAAAATAAATGGGTGTGGTATGGGGCCCAAAATTGCTAGCAGCACCCCTATCAGGGGATTTGCAAACAAGGACGTTTTAAAAGTCTTGAAAATATAAAGTGAATGAATTAGTCATTATTAGATCCACTTACTATTACCATTAAATAAACTTGCGTTTCACCAAATCAGTTGGGTTCAGATGGTACTGTCAGTCAGTCACAGTAGGCAGTCATGTACTGTTACTAAATCATGCATGTGCAGTATCATCAGCTCATCAGAGAAGCAGTGAGCAGTTGTTGGTTCAGTGTACTGGTATTTCCAAAACACTTCCAACTGACTCTTAACTCGAGAACTAAAATCAGTCTAGTATTGGGCGTTGTACTGCTCGGCTGCACTGCTCGTGTTCATCGCAAGTTTCTCTTTACATAGCAGTTCAGTCAGTGTGTTCTGTTAGACTAACTTAATAACTCAGCATGGGGTACCACTAACAATTTTGGGCCCTATAAAATATTTACTGCTAGTACTGTTACTACTAATAAAACAAATATATTGGGGCCAACAAAATGCCCTAAGAATCGTCCAAAAACTATATATATATATATATATATATATATATACACTGAAGTGCTGAAAAGATTGGTATGTAGTGATGTCCGGTTCGCGAACGAATCGTCCCATTTAATCGAACCGTTTCAAATGATGATTCATTCCGATTTGGTGAACCGGTTCTATTAATTAAACGATTCGTTCGCGAAACAGACATCACTAGATACCAATCTTTTTAGTGAAACTGTTATGTAAACAGTTCCTAGTAAATAATAAATGATAATAGAATTCTACTTAACAATTCGTTTAATCGAAAACCTTTAATTAATTAAACGTACAACGAAACCTATCGTAATTTGTAGACGCTCCCTAAGTGTAACTCACTCTACGGGTTTTAACAGAAATCCACTCAGTCTCAGGATCAGTGCGGATCAGTGTGTAAGATTGGACTGTTTGTTGTGCAGATGTTCACAGATGTTCACGTTGACGTGATATTAGGGATGAGTGCGATTAGACTTCGGGGTTTGATTTAAAGGCTGGGACTCACCTGGCGGATCGTCTGTAATCTGAAGATGCTTTTACTTCCTGTTCGGAAAGGAAGAGGAGAAAGAGACAGAAAGCGATGCTAGCTGAGTGAAGAGCTAAAAAGGAAAAAGGGTAGAAAGAAAGGAAAGAAAGAAAGAAAGAAAGAAAGAAGGAAGTAAAACCGCAGATTTATAGATGGGAGCTTTGTAGCAGGAGGAAGCACCGCTGACTGCTTTCGACCAGAACATTAATGCAGTTTTATAGCCTTTTTTGTTGTAGCTTTATCGATTTAGGTTTACTCATTAGCTCCTTGAACTGATTTCCTTCGATGTCATCTAACACGTAAGCTCCTACGCACACGGCCTTTATATTTATCTTGTTTTTAAATTATATGTATAAATAAATATTTTAGGAAACAATTCGATTTGCACCCAATGCATGAATTCGGCTGAGTGAATTCTGGTTACGCACGCGAGTTAGCTTAGCGAGTTAGCATTTCTACTGCTTTCAGGTTATTTAAATTCGTTGTTGGACGCTGCTAAAAAATATAGGAATGCGTTACTGGGCTTATTAATCGAGTGTATTCACTTTTGTTTGTGTTTTGTTTGTGAATTGTGTTTACTTTAAACAGGTTAAAGTGACGCAGCGGCGCCGGGCCTCAGTCCTCGGTGTAGAGTTAAAGCGCGATCCGTGATTTAGGCTCGTGTGTGCGTGTACAAGAGCTCGAGAGCTCGTTCCAGACACGGGACCTGGGCCATGGGCGACAACAGGGGTAAGTTTAGTGCTCCTCAACTGTTCAGCTGTAAACACAAAACACCGCGTACATTTTACTGTTAAGTCGTATAGATTATGTGCTACACTAATTACTCCTTCTCTTAAATGTAATTAATAAAAACTTAAAACGATTTTATTAGATTTTCCTTTAGTCAAGAAGTGTCTTTTTTTTTATGTAACTCGAACTCCAGTTTGTCAGATATCTGACTGCCCCCTACGAGCGCTGAAAAACATTAAAATTGACCCAGATTGATTTATGCAGTAATGTTTACTTGGATTTGGTCTCCTTGTTTCCTGTCAGTTCCAGGTCAGGGTTCGAGCCTCCAGACAGACAAATGTTGTGTCTGGGACTTTTATAGATAAACTGGAAGCAGAACAAAAACCCAACTTGATATCTGACTCCCTATTGACATTTGGTTTGTTATGTTTGTAGCTATGAATAAACTGGTGCGTCCCACACATGCACACACACACTCTGATGCTGTAGCAAAGTTGGAATGTTGCGCAATACGGTGTTCCGTATGCTTGTCATTTGTTTCATTTACAGCATTTGGCAGACACTCTCGGCCAGAGCGACTTACATTTATTTATTTTTTTTTATTTTTTTTATACAGCTAAACAATTGGGGGTTAAGGGTCAGGGGTCCACAGTGGTGGCTTGGTGGTGCTGGGAATCGAGCCCCGGTCTTTCTGCTATCAGTCCAATACCTAACCACTGAGCCACCACTTCACATCACTCCTATTTCCTTTCAAATGGTTGGCTCCAAGTTTAACCACTGTGTGTGTGTGTGTGCGCCCAATTTCCATGCTACCATGTCTTTAACATTTTTACCTATGGAATAAGTGTACTGCCGGCACGCTCTAAGCCCGCATTGTGGACCGAGTGTTCCGGGAGTCCAGATGTTGTGCTGCAGATGTTACCACACATCTGAGACCCGATGTCTAATAGTGGATTTTTTTCTAGAGCTGTTTCCAAGCTTTAGTACTAATGATAACGTGGTGCTGGTCTGCAGATAATGTAACGTAGTTGAGATTTTTAATTTTTAGATGTATTTATTTTGTTTTTAATTATTCATTTATATATATATCTCTCCATGTTGACAGTGTCGAACAATTTTCCCCTCAGATTCTCGCAGTCCAGACAGCTCCTCTGTGTCGTCACCGCCGTCGGGTAAACAATCTCCCGCGCTGGTTCCTTCAGCGGCTGCAATGACCTCCCTGCCACCCGTGACCTCAGCAGTCAGCAGTCCCATCAGCAGTATGGGTTCCCCTTTTTCTGTCATCAGCTCCTCTCTGGGTTCCCCGTGTCTGCCTGGGACGCCATCAGTGGGTTACGGACCTATCAGCAGTCCTCAGGTGGGTAAAGTGAAAGGTCTGTGATCATGATAATGATGATGTGTCTCATCTTTGGTGCTCGGAAAACTAGGGAGGGGTGATGTTGTAAGCTTGTGCCTATTTTACCTTCGCCTACAAATTAGCGGCAAGTTGGCATTAATTGCTTAAATAGTCAACAACAAAACAGAAAACAATTGTAAAAACGGTCTTACATTAAACACCGCACTTTTATTAACATAAAGAATGTTGTGTTGAATAAAATTTGATTTAAATTTTGCTTCCTGCTGCTGATCTGTGATGTAACTGTGACTCATTTTACTTCCTTCTTCCAGCGTCAGTGTAACAAATCATTAGTTCATGTTTTTGCAATGATGAGATGGGCAAAATTTGGCAGTGCATGTTATTTTACTCCTACTTGTACAGATAAACTAAACATCACAGCACTAGCGCACATCTCACGCGAGCTCACTTTCCTGAACCACGTGTTGTGGCTTAACAGTGTTAACACAGATTATCGCAGAAGCCCAGTTCATAACGAATGCCAGTTTTTATACTTTTATAGCGTCCACACAATGCAGAACTTGAATTTATGCAGGCACTATAAAATTTATACAAAATGGCCCTCTGAAGTGTTTAGAGCTGTGCGTTTTACGCTGTTTTACACCGCTTTCTGCCACACAAGACGGCGTAAACAGCGCTTAGATAAAAGATAAAAGCTCCGCCCTCTGGTTTTTACATGCAGTTTATGTGGTTTGGCCCAATTAGCGTTGGAACAGGACAAACTAAACTAAGTGAGAATCGATCCTCAAACCACATAGAATTGTAAGGTAGTTTATTTGAATATATTGCTTTGTATTCGCATTGTAGAAAACTGCAAGCGATATTTCATACAAAAAATATTATGTAAAAGTTGCTGCAAAAGAATTCCATAAGGAGAAAGGGGAATGTGACACCTGAGTTTTTGCTCACTGTTTTCTCTTAGTATTTACAAAGTATGACGGGACGGGTTTAAGGCTTGGATGAACGTCAATATAGTTAGTTCATTCGGGGATTGAATAGTAATGCATTTAATAGACAATTTATTAAACATGGTCCACTTTGCTGTGCATCTTTCTGGAGAATCTTTCATCACCTCTGGCTCTGCCTGGATCATTGTTCTAGCACACTGCCTTAAGTAATGTTAGGTGAAGCGAGTACTGTTGCAATGCAGTACAGGGGGTCTGAGTTAATGTGTTTGAAAGGTGGAGCTTACAGCCATAAGTAGTGTTTTTACCTGTTTTACACCATGGTCTGTTCCTGCTACTTTTCTGAGCGGGCATGTCAGAAAGTAACTTTCACCAAACGGACACTACACATTTGTTCTTGTCATTGGATTCTTTGAAATACTTTCATACCACTGACATGATCACTGTTCTCTATGTACTGCTTTAATAGTGTATAGAACAAGAGTGTATCTAAGCGCTAAACGCAGGGGCAGGGCAGAATAGCTTTCAGCTAAAAACAAATGATGTAATTTTCGGCTGAAGATTTGCAGTCCTAATTAATATTTGGTCATGGTTAAAAAAAGGTATTATTTTAAAAATGTACTGTGATATAAATTTTTGGCCCCTAGCACTAAGTTAAACCCTACAGAACCACTCCAGACCTAAAGGGCAGGATGGAAGATTCCACCATTCACAGATCAAAAGTGTAAATAGAAGCTAAATCACACAAACTCCTGAACAGAAGGAGTTAATAGCAGACTGGATTTCCCAAAGAAATGCAGGATTAGCCACAAAACAAGAACATCCTCTAATAAACAGAAGAAAAGACGTTTTGTGCTTGGCATGGCTACTTCTGGAACACTCCTTACTGATAATAGTGGCAGCAGAATGAATTCATTATTGGAGGACATTATTATTCGATAATCCCCTAGTGTGTGTTTGTATGAGAAGGAAACATGATAATACACGTTAAGGGAAAAATGTAAAGTATAATAATTCTAAACAAGTAAAAGGAAACACTGGTGTTATATTGATTTTTGATTTTGATTGAAACTTTTTTTTGGATAAGAAAAATAATAAGAAGCTGAACCTTTACAAAAGTACAGGAATGCATGGAAACAGTTTTCTGTGCACACACACACACACACACGCACAGAGTTGATATTGAGCTTTGTGATTGTATGTCTTGGTGTGTTGCATTAGACTACTGTATAGCGTTTTATATAAATGATTTCTTTCCCTTTGTCCTGCAGATCAACTCTACGGTGTCCATGTCCGGTCTTCACTCTGTCAGCAGTTCAGACGATGTCAAGCCGCCGTTTGGACTAAAGCCCCTTTTAGGCCACTCCCCTGGACCCACCCTCTCTCAGAAACGGCTCTGTGCCATCTGTGGCGATCGCTCCTCTGGTACGCTGGGTTTAGTTAGAGAGACTGGGTGATTACAGTAGTACAGTATTTTCTATTTCTGAGCATTATTCCTAAAGGGTTAATATTACTCACGGACAGAGCAGCTCATTGTAGGGTGCAGATGCTGAGGACGAAGATTCAGTGTTCAGTGTAAATGTCGTTTGTACGGCTGTGTGGTGGCAAAGGGTCTCGCCATACAACTCACATTACGATAGCAGGAGTCACAATACAATAAATCACAATACAATACATAATGCAATACATTGTATATAAAAATAAAAGAAAAAGAAAACAAATAGCAAAAAATACAACAAACACGAAGTCGAAGACGCCCCTAATTCTTTCCATCTGAGACAATTGCTGTATGTGTCAGTGACAACTACAAGAAATGAGGAAGTCGTTTAATACGTCAGAAAGACGTCTGCCAGTGTCTTCATGTTCAGATTTAACTTTTAAACCAAGATCAATTTTTAAAATTAAATTTCAACCTGCCATGTTGTAGATCTGCTGAATTTCATTTATTGGTTGCTGAAACGATAGATTTTTGTTTTGGTGCTAAATGGAAACCATAACGTTCCTGGCCTTTTCAGTCTAAACCGTGGCGGGTCAGTTTAGTTTTCATTACAGACAGCTGTGTCAGTAGTGGCTCATCAGAAGTGCGTGGTGCTGAACTTCACTGCTTATATTGCTCAACAATCATCATCCTCCATAAAGCCAAAAGCTCTTTATTTACTATTCCAAAGTCAGCTTTTCTGAGAGCTCTGAACTACAGCTACATCACTACATTATAAATGTGCTCAATGGAGGGGCAACACAAAAGATCCTGTTCTGTAGCATATAATTAAGTATATAAGTAAAATGTTAATCTTAATATGAATTTAATTTACTATCAGTGCTGATTTTTATCTTATTTCCTTAGGGAAGCACTACGGCGTGTACAGTTGTGAGGGATGTAAAGGCTTTTTTAAACGTACCGTCAGAAAAGACTTGAGCTACACCTGCCGAGATAACAAGGACTGTATGGTGGACAAGCGCCAGAGGAACCGCTGCCAGTACTGCCGCTACCAGAAATGTCTAGCCATGGGCATGAAGAGAGAAGGTAAGAGCTTTCCCGTACACACGTTCATAACCCTTCACTATGGTCTGGCAGGAAATTAAATAAAAAATCAGCTGACGTGCTGAAATTCACTTCATGAATGCACTGGGTTGTTAAAAAACCCATGATCTTAAGTGTAAAAAACTTTTAAGCAGATCTAGTGTTGAATTTTGTGTATGAAATGTTGGAATATTGGTGTTTTGCAGCTGTTCAGGAGGAGCGCCAGAGAAACAAAGAGCGAGATGGAGAGGTGGAGTCCACCAGCGTGGCGAATGAGGAAATGCCGGTGGAGAAGATCCTGGAAGCGGAAATGGCTGTGGAGCAAAAGATAGAGCTACATTCCGATGGAAGTTCAGGCACCAGCTCTGTGAGTCATCACAATTAACCACTAACAACTGAACTGTTCTTTGACGTGTCGTATGTTTCCGGCACCTGACACACTCTCTGCTACCCTTACCGTGTTTTTTTTTTTTTTTTTTTGCCCTTTGACCAGGAAAACGATCCTGTCACCAATATCTGCCAGGCAGCTGATAAGCAGCTCTTTACACTGGTGGAATGGGCCAAGAGAATCCCACACTTCTCTGAACTGGCTCTGGACGATCAGGTCATCCTCCTACGCGCCGGTAAGGGCTTGTGCTTTTTTTCTTGTTTTTCTGTATTATCTTTTAAACAAACGACAATGTCTGCAACTGTAGCCTGAATCCAGCTGGGGACTTTTTTTCTCTTTTACCCTTTTTTTTCTTTCCCACTTTACTTATGGTTGTGTCCGTTCAGTAACAGCTAAAATGGCCAAATATATATCCTAAAAATCCTTACAGACAGCGAACGCTTTTATTAATAATCAACAGGTGTTGAAACCCTGAAACTTTAGCATGAAAGATGAAAAGATCAGCCAAACCACACCTGGGCTGTGTATTAGAAAAGTTCTTCTAAAAGATCTTTTGATCCAGCTAATTTAATGTTACAAAATTAATAAATATTAAATACTAAAAAGATTAATTACTAAAGCTGTTTTTTACAGCAACTAAAACAACAGCACAGGAGTGGCAGATTGGTGGTGCTGGGAATTGAACATATGATCTTCTCGTTAGCAGTCTAACGCATGCTTAATATATTAATTAGGCGTATTAACTCAAAGCTGTTTTTTGTTTTTATTTATAGGTTGGAACGAGCTGCTGATCGCTTCGTTCTCTCATCGCTCCATCAGCGTAAAGGATGGCATTTTGCTGGCTACCGGACTACACGTGCACAGAAACAGTGCACACAGTGCAGGAGTGGGAGCCATCTTTGATAGGTAATCATCGCTGCCAAGCATACAGACTGATGTTTTTAATGACAATGTGCTGGGGTTTAGCTGCAGTCTCATAACCCGTGTGAAAGAAATAAATTTTTCCTTATTCCTTTTATCGTTACTTTATAAATGTAGGGTTTTGAAAAAAATCTTTTTATAGACACACACACACACACACACACACACACACAAAGGAAAAGACGTCCTCTCGGCTTTACGTGTGTGTAGGTGCTGAGGTGGTCTGAGTACAGTTTATGTGAGCGTGAAACATGAAGATGTGAGGACATGTTATGGCACAATTTTTTTTTGGTTCCAACTAATCTGAGTAGTGAAAGCTCTTTCTCAGCTGAGATTGAGTTAGCTTTTAACATTCAGTCTGGTGTATAGGTAGATCAAAAAGGGAATGAAGGCTGTGATTGAAAAGGAAGCAAAGAAAGAAAAGGGTCTCCAGATCCACAGTTCCACTGGCTGGGATTGGGACAATGAGGAACTATTGAGCAGTCATGTGAGCCAGGAGAGGGCAGTAAAACCTGCTTTAACCTCATTTATTCCTGACTTGAACCTTTTCCACCAGTCTGCCGTTAATCCTTTATTCTAGGACTCATCGGACCTCATGCCTTCTCCTCCTGATCTTAAGCTCTCGTGTGTTTTCTTCTCGTTTACCTGCTTGGGGAGGCAGTTGAGATGTGACCTTTTTCTGGTTTTGAGGTATATTCTATGCGAGTGTAAGCAACAGAATTAAAGGAGCAAACGTTGCACATCCCAACCTTCGCCCTTTCTTTTTTATCTTCTTTTTAGTACTTCTTCTGCAGGCTGGAGGCTGCTGCTGCTTTATTAATGTTAGGGCTGGGCAGTATGATGTTATACATCATTACTGCAGAATAAATTATTTTTTTTATATCTATATATTATTTTATACTGCGACTTGTAAATAAGTGGCCGTGGCTAACTCATGGGCAGCGTGCTTGAGCTTGAGCAAGACCAAGGCCTGCAAAATATCTAGCCCAACATCCTGGGTTTATTGTTTCTTTTAGTCAAATGTAACCCTGCCCTGTCGGGTTCTCTCATATGGAGGAAAAATATATTTTTCGATGCTTTTGCATTTTCTCACTAATATCTTTTGGTAAATATGTTGCATGTAATTATTGACCATTGTAGAGCAACTATTAATATGTGTGGTATTAACATTGCATTTTTGCATACACAATATTTATCAGTGACGCTTTGGATCTGTTTTACACCAATTCCTCTAAAACCTGGGAATTTGACATACAGTGGATTGTTTTGTTATAGTAAAATTAAGTCCATACAACTCAGCATGACTGTCCCTTAGTCTGTTAGCCCTACTCCTTGCCCCTAACACAAGAACAACTTCTCTGTCAGGTTTCTGGTTCCATACAGTGCTTTTCTTAGTGAGTACTAGTGTCCTAAGGCGGTGTGTTTAGCTGTAAGTCTATTTTTTTGATTAACACTCTGTAGGACCTTGATTTCATGAGATGTTTAAGATTCTGCTCTATGTTGCCATGTTACGTCATGTGGTTCCAGCAGATGCACTTTTGATGCTGCAGGTCTTTTGCACTACCATTTCCCAAAGATGTTCTGGATCCATAACTTTCATGCAACCAGTTTTAAATGACTTGGCGTTGTGTGTTTTTATGCAGCAGATAGCTGTTGGATGTGGCCATAAAGATGTGCATGCAGTGCAAGTGCCCCAATGTGTGCGAAGAAATTGCCCCTGAAATGATCACAAACAGGTCGAGTTTATGGATTTATCCCACCATCTTCATGTCACAAAAAAATCAAGATTAATCACAGCAAACAGACAAAATGGAGTCCAGACAGGATTGACAGTTGACATGGTCTTCAGCCATGAGTAATCCAAGACCTTTTGAAGATAACCTTGGGCATTCTAACATTTAGCAGGTTGCTGATTATCATATATATATATATATATATATATATAGTGATTTAGGGGCGTTTCCTTATGCATATGCAGTTTTCCACTGCACATTCTGGCCTGTTCCCCATACAGCAGAGATAGTGTTTCTGTCTGTTCTGATTACATTTGGCAGATGCCCTTATCTGTAGTGACTTACATTTATCTTTCTTATATAACTAAGAGGGGTTAAAGGCCTTGCTCAGAGCCCCAGCAGTGACAACTTGGTGGTGTGGGGAATCGATCTCTGATCTTCCAAACAGCAGTCCAACACCTTATCCACTGCGCTTCCACTTTCCCTATTTAAGCTGATGAATTGATTGAGAGCTGAGTGGTAAGCCCCACTGCTTTAAGTTTAAAGCTGATGTTTTTAGCCGCATAGTGTCGGATATGGAATGTGAACATAGTATAAATGGTGCGGTTTTCTGAGCCTCATGCACCCTTTGCAGACTGTAGGACATTGTAAAAGCAAATCGTTGGCATACCTGTGACTCTCAGACCGACTAAGAGGTTTCTTGTTCTGAAACCTGAAGAACAAGTGAGGAATTTAGAGAGCAGAGTATGACATGTAAGTGAGACGCATCGCTCAGTAAGTTACTCTTACAGGGTTTCCAGGGTGAGTCCCATAGAAGTATTCTCTTCCTCTGACTCACTCAGTAATACTCAGGATATACAGATCTGGAGTACTGTTCTGGCTTCCTGCTGAATGTTGCTTAATACTATCAAAAAGTATGTACACTTCAGGAAGTGCACCCTGAACACTGCTGTGCTAAAATCACTGATTATCATTAACAGATTTTAACACCTAAAATCGTTGGCACGTCAACTCTGAATTAATGCGTAACATCGTACAGTGAAGGAGTAAAAATATTGTTGCTTCCTCAGCGTCGCCCGAAATTGCTTACTTCTATATTATATAGTATGCGGGGCGAGTATGTGAAATACAGTACAGAAAAGTTCCTGGATGTTCTACTACTCCTGCTCATATGTGGAAGTGGTGGAAAGCGGTGGCGTGGCCCTGTTTAGTTGTTTTTAAGTAGATCTAAGTGCTCAAAGAAAACGGTGTTCCTTCGAGTTTAATTACACTCATTTAATCTCATTCAATTTAACGGTGTTTAACTTTAAAATCTCGATGCTGTGATGTCATATGTTGTGTAACAATATCAAAATTGTAGCTGTAGTGCGTCCAAATTGCATTCATACTATCTGTAACAATACTATAAGAACATACCTGTTTAATGGATGGGAGATACATGCTTACATTAAAAGTACTACATACTTCAGTAGTATGCGATTTGAGACAAAGTCTAGATGTTTGGGTCCATTAATCACTGCTTGCTGCTCGAGTTATTAGGGGTCCAAGCAAAAAGAACCTCTACTCCTCCAATCTACTCTACTACTCCTTCTTTTGCTGCTCTACTTTTCCTTTTACATTATCTTTGTTCTCTTACCCCTTCTCGAATTTTCAGGTAATGTACACAGCCAATTAAATCGGGGGCGGGGTGAAGGTGAAATGTTACATCGCTGTTTCACAGGACCTGGACGTTAAATTGAAATGAAATTTAGTGTACTGTATCCATGTGTATTTAACTTTTTTAATACAGATTGACCTCACAAACAGCCACTTTTATCGATGCTTGAACCCTCAATTATAATTATAAATCATCTTATTATTACTTGTAGAAGTCCATTTCTGCAGTTTGTAGGATGTACACACTCTTTCATGCCAATAATAGGTTAATATCTACACACACATGCATTTCACCGCCACAGCACTGCTCCTGTTTCTTTTTTTTTTTTTTAAATAAATGTTCTCTAGTGCTCAATACTGAAAACAGATCATGGAATAACCAGTTGCAGGCTGCTGTTTGAGTCTCACCCGCTTCATCCAGTTTGTGGCTATTTGTTTTTCTTTCGCTTCTTGTCTATTAAAGGAGGTGTATTTTATTTTACCTGCATGGCTTTACGCTAAACAGGACAGGATCGTCTGCTGCATGCTGAAATTGCTTTTCCTCATGTCATTGTTCAGTGTCCTTCCTGCTTCTGATTTTCTGACGGTGTAATCACTTTATCCTGATCCTGACTGTAATCGACTATATGATTTTTGATAATGTGTTTTTAAATCCATTTGTTTCATGCTTTTGTGTTGGCTTTATTTTTTCACCCGCTGTTTGCTCTCATTGTATTTATTTATTTATTTATATTTTGTGTGTGATGCTTCAGCCAAACACTTCTCAACAAGAGCCTGCAGCTTGTTACTCCTTGAATGGGCCCCACTGTCTCTGCTGGTGCACCCGGTCATAATTTTTACAATGCGCAAAGATGTAAACAGTGTAATAATCTGTGTATTGACATTGTAATAACACATTGTGATTGAATACACAGGGAGAGTGCACACAATGCAGAGGTTGGGGCCATATTTGACAGGTAATAAAGCCGCACCACACCCCACCCTACATCACACGCACACACACACACATATATATATATTCCAAGCCAGCAAAAAAAGTTTTATTTTCTAATGATGTTTTCTAGGTGAGTAAAGAGCAATGTGTGTCTGTGTCACTGAATGATGTACGTTTTGTTAAAATGCTTTCCTCTTTAACTTAAATATGCTTCTTCTTCGTCTGACACTTTATCCCCTGTGTTTCTTCTGGTGCTGCTCCAGGGTGCTGACTGAACTTGTGAGTAAGATGAGAGACATGCAGATGGATAAGACGGAGCTGGGATGTCTACGGGCCATCATTCTTTTCAATCCAGGTATTCATTAAGAAAATAAGGTTCAGTGCTACAAAGAAATCTGTGCACGCATAATTTCTTTTCCTCTGTGCCCAACAGATGCAAAAGGGCTTTCAAACCCGAGTGAAGTGGAGTTACTGCGAGAGAAGGTCTATGCTGCACTAGAGGCTTACTGTAAACAGAGATATCCTGACCAGCAGGGCAGGTACATGCATCATGCACAATTCTTTCCTGTTGGTTTTAGTTCAATGATTCGGTTCATATCTTACGAGTTGGGGTAAAAAAAAAAATTAAAATCAAAGCCATGTGGTCTATAACTCCTCCCCAAATATCCCACTACCCTGTTATCTCGATCTCTCATTGGCTGTAGGTCATCGCCAGTATATCAACAGTCAGAACCCATTTCACACTGCAGGATTTTGAATCGCCAGATATTTAGTATGCCAAAAAATTTCACAAGCCTCAGCAACATTGGCAAGAATCCAATCTATTTGCCTCTGATTTTGTGCATTTAACAGCACTTTCGCACAACCAGTCGGCGAGTAAAAATCTGAGCTAAAACCGTGCATTGTGAACTGTGCATTGGTCAGCTATTTATTTTTGCTAACAGCTAATTTGAAAGTTAACATATTTCTTTATGCTGTTCGTTACAAGTTCTGTAAATCCAGGATTTTTGGAATCCAGAGTCATATAAAAGATTACCTTTAAATTGCTTACCTCTAATTCAGGGCCCCGGGTTTTAAAGGACACACACCTGTAATTGTCTATAATAGCATAATATCTTATCATTTATAGCCTTAACCTCAAAAGCTTTCTGTGATCTGGTAGATCTGTGTGAGAGAATGAATTCATTAAATGGCACTTAACATAGCTGTAAAATCACAGTAAAAACTTTCTTTTCCTTTCCTGTGCTGCAGGTTTGCCAAGCTCCTCCTCCGACTGCCAGCGCTGCGCTCCATTGGTTTAAAATGCCTGGAACACCTGTTCTTCTTTAAGCTGATTGGAGACACTCCAATCGATACTTTCCTCATGGAGATGCTGGAGGCCCCTCATCAGCTGACCTAGCATGGACCAGTGAGGACCTGCACCAGGGTGTACCGCTAGCCTAGACATCGGGCCTTTACTGTGTCTGTTCAGTCTCCTGCTCACACCTTTCTTTAGCTTCTCCTCTTTTCTTTACCCTCCAATGTTTGTCTCGTACGCTAGTCTTGCGCCAAAAAAGACGTTCCTCTCTGACAGGAAATTTTGTGTTGATGAGGCATGTTTTAAGTTAGACTCACACAGCTTCTGTACGGATAATGGTGCTCGCATTCTTTATTTTTCCTTTCGAAAGACAGCTGGTACGTTTCTGTTCTCTCTAAGGCTCATCAACGCACAGCTGTGACAAGGATGTCGAACCAAGTGGAGTTCACTTCCTATATAAGATTTTCTTACGTTCATGCAGGTGAACTTAAACCTTCTACAATCTCAGACTTGTGAGTGCTCAGAAAATCAGAGTTCTGTCCTTCTTTAAGCGTCCACCTAGAGTAACTGATGGACAGGGAATTGCTCAGCAAAAACTCCAGTACACACCACCTGATCGTCTTCTGTTTAACGGGCAGACATTAAACTGTTCACTGAATCAGTCTGCTTAAACCCGGGCTAAAAAAAATCCATAGTAATCAGCAAACTTTTCTGCAAAACTGCCGGTGATATTATTATTATTATTATTATTGTTATTGTTAGAACTGCATTGATCACAGCGTCTTCCCTCTGAACAATCATGTTCTGGAGAATATCTTCCAGATCAAAATGAGTTGATTTTCTGAAGTCAGCAGTACTACTGCACCTGATGATCATGGCAACGCTGTGGATATCATGAATCTCGTGTTAAACAGGTGGCCCAGGTGCAGTTTATTGCGTCTCTTGACCCGCCCAGAGTCAGATGTGTGTGTGCCATTCAGAGACTGAGCTGATTTATTGGCTGTTATGCTGCCTTTTATTTTTATTTTTTTTTAAAACTCCCCTGCCTTTGAGTGTTCTTCTATTGCTGTGGATTCACTTTCAGCAATCCCTTTATACTGTGATGTACAATATGAAAATCCAATCATTTATTATTCTTTTAAAAAAAATCATGTGCCAAATGTGTCTCTCTCACTTGCATTATATTATGATTTTAAGAAAAAGCTATAATAATAAGAAGAAAAAAAGATGAAAAAATGAACTCCCAGACTGTTGGTCCTTTTTCAGGTTTGTCAGGTTCTAGATTTTATCCAGAAATGTTTTCGCCTTTTTTCCTGATCAGTTTCGTTACTTTATAGTGTTTCTGAATATATTTAAAGGAGGCAATTCAGTGTGTAACAGTTAAGACCAGCAACCTGACGAATCTATGCAGCTGTTTCTAGAAAGACTTTGAACCTAATTTCTTAGGCTGTGTGTGTTTGTGTGTGCATATAGAGAATAATAGTCATCGCTGCTCTGTGTGAGTTTGTGGTACCAAGCAACTCGTGAAGCCAAACTACCACGTCATAAAGTGGCGTAACACACCCACACTCTAGCGCCATCTGTTACTGGACAGCTACACTCTGATTGACAGAAGAAAGAGGATAAGCCCCTCCCACAGAAAACACAGCATTTTGTGCTCCGACAGTTAAAGAATTTGAAGAGATCCTGACGCTGTGACATCATCAGGATGAGACGCTAAAGTCATGCTTTTTTTTGTTCCTTTTCTGGTGGAAGAGCTGCACAAGCTTGTCTCTCCATCACACCCTGTGACAGCTGTGTGAAATGATGAGAACCCTCGCTGATGTTTCCAGTGTTTTTACTCTTGATCCCTGAACTGCTGATTTACAGAATAGCAGCAGTGGAGTATCAGGTCTCTGAGGTTACCCAGCATGCTCAGTGTGCTGGATGTGTGTTTTAGTCAGCACAGGACAACGTTTATAAATGAATTATAAAATACATGGGGAAAAACAGAAATTTTATTAAAAAAAAAAAACCATCTGTGTTTTTGAATATTGTTTGGTGAAATGTTTGTTTGACTGAAATGAGTCGTGCTTCTGTTCTTTCAGGAAACAAACACCCATTAAACAGAAGACAAACCAAACAAAGGACTTCTTTTGTCTTTTTGTCTTTCTGTAATAAAGTAGGGGAAAAAACTTTTCTAATGTTTCCTTACTTAAATTTTGTGTGTTTATTTCTTGTTTTTATCTGGCAGTATTGTGCAGCTCTAGTGACATAACTGAGTAAAGGTTTTATTACTGTAGACGCTCTGCTTTATTCATAATCAATGGGGGGATAAAGAAAAATTCTTCATTAGTTGTACGCTCGTTTATTTTATAACATTAGTCAATCAGGTGGCAGCCAACCAGTCACCAGCCAATCAGATGGCACCAGCTGCAGTCTATGTTTAATGATAGTTACATATTATTATATTCATCTATCCATCCATTTTCTTAACCTGCTGATTCTTGACGAGAAATGACAATCCTCTCTTTGGACCTGCTGACACATGGCATTTTCAGAAGAAATCCTTCTACTTTTTTTATTATTTTATATTTTCACTTCTTCAATCTATTTTCTTTTCATCTTCATGCTATTCATTCGGTGTGCAGGTGATCCAGGAGCCGCGCGCTGTTCAGTCCAGCAGGACCCCCGGGTTCTTTCTGAGCACCGCGGTTGTACTGCGCTGCTCTGACCACTAGAGGGAGTTTTCATGCTTCCAGAACACTAAACACTGAAAACCGTGATATAGGATAGGAAACACAGGTTCACTTAACACACACACACACACACACACCAGTAACTAAATATGCAAATATAAAATTTTATTAAACTCATTTATACACCTGTGACTCAGTTCAATCACATCACTTAGTTTAATCAGTCTACATCTTATAATTAATTTATTGTTGTCTATTGTAATTTATTAGGAAATGTTCATATTCTCAGCGATGTTATGATAAGTAAATAATCGGGACCGTGTTTGTGTTCACACACTGAGTGTTTATATTTCTATGGTAGGAGATGTGACTCTCAGTGTTGTTCTATTCAAACCCTGCACATTAATATTAAACAATACTTCATCTCTCAGCACATCTCAGCTGATTTTTGAGACTGGAGCTGCTCTGTGAATGGATGTGGCCTTTAGAAGGTCTGATGTGAGTGGTTCAGAGGCTCAAGCTGATCTCCTGGGAATTTGACAGGACAGTGTGAAAAAACCCTTCACAGCGAGGAGACCATGAGAGAGGTGAGAGGAGGATCAGCGACGCTTCAGGACAACAGGAAGTCACTCAGGACAAGATAAAGAAATTAGGGGGAAAAACGTCTCCTGGTTTTCAACCAAACCTCAGCTGTTCAAAACCAAAAACTATGGTTTTCAGCTGTTCAAAACCAAAAACTACTGTTAAAACCACTAATGCAAATAATACTGAGATTTATTGTAATTATTATTAATAGTAATTTGTTAGCAATCCATTATTTTTACTTGCATGTCTTCATAGAGCTCAGAGGCTTTGTGCACACTCATTATCATTCTACAAAAAGACAACTTGTCTAGACAACTTGTCACTCATAGACCTGGAAAGCATCAGAAAACCACACTGATCTGGTGTATATGAACTTTTGGCCATTGAGTATATTCATTTTCCATCACTATTAAAACAGCAAAGTCACTGGCTGTCTTCAAAAGATGAATGAAGGCTCACCTCTTTCTCAAATTCTTATTAGCACTTGAAATTTAAAACTCTGGTATTCCACAAAATTGAGTACACCCCTTTAATTTAAGCAAACATTTCAGTATATCTTTTCAAAGGGCAATACTATGGAATTAGAGTAGTCAAAGTGAAGCTTGTAGAATAGTAAAGATTTAGCGTCCTCTGAAAATAACATACAGCCATTAATGTCAAAACAGCTGGCAACAAAGGTGAGTAACCCCAGTGATAACCGCAGTACATCATTTAACCATGTAAAGTCCCATGTTCTATGTTCTGTCAGTTTAATAGGACTATACAAGTTTGTTACTTTTGTCTGTCGCTCTGGTTAAGAGCGTTTGTTGAATGATGTAAATAGACATCTAATGTAAATGAAATTAATTATATGAGAAAGGAGAATGAGGTACATATGAGGAGACATTCGATATGCTTGAGCGTCAGTAAACAGAGATTCATTGTAAGAGTCCTATAGAATTCACTCATATTCAAACAAAACGAATGGATCGTCTCATACTGTGTAATGCTCTGTTTTGCCTGGCAGGGATTTTAAAGGCAGGTTTGTTAAACCCATGTCAAGTGAAGAGTCACTGTCACGTCTGTGAGGGGGTGTCCTCTACCAGGGCAAATGGGCATTAAATAGTTTACTGATTATAATACAAAATGAAATAAAGATCAAGAAATTACCTTCAAAAGTCATAAACAGGTGTTTTATTGGGTTAAACCTTACAGGCCGCCGTTAAGTGCAGCACACACTGACTACACTCAGGGCCGAGAATGACCACACCCAGGCTTCGGTACAGACCGATCAGAACACTCAAAGCCTTGTTTTCCCCATTCCAAATACACACACACACACACACACACAAATACACAGAGTCAACACCTCTCTCCTTTGAGGCAAGGAAACCTGGAGATTCTGTGCTTTAGACTAACTGTAGCTGTGAAACAGTTTAATAATATTATGTTTATGCTGGAACTGCTTTTTTACATTCATTATTATGATATTTTTAAAGGTTTATTGCTGAGATACGGACCGGAGTGTGGGGTTATCCAGCAGGAGAACAATTCTGATAAACCCCTGACCTAATCAATAATTATTCAATAACATGACAAAAATATTAAGGATATTATCAGAAGACGGAAAAATGCTGATGTCATTGTACACCAGCTAGCGGGCCTCAGGAGGCGGACTTGAAATCTGGTTAGAAAAACAGTCTTTATAATATTAAATTATCTGCCATTGCTAATATAGTTTAAGATACATAGGCAGACCTACTGATTCTGAAGGCCCTGTGCAGATTGGATGGACATGGCAACACATAGAAACTGAAATCTGATTGGACAAAAAAAAATCACGTACTGGAACCTACACAAGAGAAACACTACGATATGAAGCATGAACTGTCAAGAGGCAAGAATAAATTAATACAATTAAATTAAAGATACATTAGAAAGAAATTAGGTTGTAAATGTAGGATCATCAATAGTTCAATTTTAAATAAGTAAATATATGTAGGAACCACCTCTTAGGTTAAATCTGGCATCATAGTTCTGAAAAACAATGACCTCTTGGCACTATTCTGAAAAACAGAAATTCCACAGACTTATAGCAGGACTTAACACTAAAATACTACAAAAACAAAATAATCAAATGTCAGAAACGATCCCAACCACAATGAATATAACTTAATTACCATTGAGTCACATACAAGTGTATGAGTATAAAAGACAGGTGACAGTAGCTGACGAAACAAGTCAACTTAAAATATTCAATCTTTTAAAAACAACACTGCTGTACTTTTATACATTTATCATTGTATTACTTACAGATGTCGGTGTATTATGTACATACTGTGAATAGAAGGATGTATTGACTCTTAATTACCAAAAAATCGCTATTCAGTCTTTGTTTGGATGTTTGTTTGTTCATTGTGCCTTTGTTTGGATGTTTTGGACTTCCTTTCAGAGACTGACGGATAGATTACACAGACAGCAGATTCCAGATTCGTGCATATCGTGCATATCGTGTCTTATGCGTGAATAATTATTGAGACTAATCTAGCTCCATAAATAATAAAGGATTTGATCCATTTTTATATTAATTTTGATCCTAACCCCTGTAAACTAGACTCCAGAGAGGTGTTAAGCATTTAGTGCTGCAACAAGAAATCTCATGCTGATATTTATCTGAGTGCTGATGTTTATCTGATGTTACAGTCTGAGTGTGTTTCATTTTAGACCGGGACGGAACACTGAATACTGATAGTCCAGGACGAGTAGGACTCAGTCCAGGACAAAACTCAGAGCAGGACTGAGTAAAGGACTCAGAACAAGACTCAAAGACTCAAAGCAGGACTCAGTAAAGGATTTAGAAAAGGACTCAGAATAAGACTCAGAGCAGGACTCAGGGAGGGTCGAAACAGAGTTGCGGTGCAGAGTGGTATGAGTGTGCTGACACTGCACATGCCCCGTTTTTAGAATACACAAAAATGGAATCCGGCAGAATTTAGTGAAAACAGCCTGTATGTGGTTTAGGGTATGTAGAAGACTGTTTATGATATTTTATATGATAATTTCAGTTTGTTTTATACAACAATATTAAATACCCTATCCAGAGTTAAAGGTAAACTGAAGTGACACCACCCACTAGCTCTCTCTGTGTAAATAGTGGCCTCTCTCTTTCTCTCTCTTCCTCTCTCTTCCTCTCTCTCTCTCTCTCTCTCTCTCTCTCGCTACCTCTGTCTCCATCAATGGTCCTCATTCATATCCTTTGCTTCATTCACATGCCTCCTGGCCCTTTTCCATCTTTCTATATAATTTTTTCTAATTTCTCCCTTTGCATTTTCCTCTCTTATCCAGTTCAACTGATTTCTTTTAACCCTTTTTTCACTCGGTGCCTTTACGATTTCATCATGTGGCTAATAAAATTCTTTATTCTAATAAACCAAAAGATGAGCTGATAAAGTTTCCTGGCCATGTCCAAAAAAGTGAATTTTAGTGTTAGATGTTAGTTGTGACTTTTTATGTAGTTGTGTAGCAGGTAGGTGGCGTTGTCGTTATAAGTTTTGCACATCTGGAATTTTCTTTTGTGGATTAATTAAAGTTCAAGGTCTTTTAAAATTCAAAACAAAGAAATAGTGCACATATTTAAATACATGTAAACACATTAATTTAAGTTTGTATAAATGTCATTAATTTAAGTGGAGTGTGCACTGAATGCAAAAATGCACAAGTCATAAATAAAGATATTGTCAGTTTTCAGGCTCCACATGCAGGTTTGATCTTTCCCCATGGTACAGTTTACACATCAAATGCTACCGTTCTGATTTGCAGAAGGTGAACCACTGTGTGAATCAGTAACTGTTCAATGTAAAGCGTCTCTTTTCAGCGAGGTTCCATACTGACCCGTAAAATATTTATCGACGTTGTTAACCAGAAAGCAGCAACATGAAGCTGTGAAATACACAGAGGAAAACTTTCTGAATAATCAGTTTTAATGTCTGAAACTGTGTCTCGGATGGTAAACTAAAATAATTCATTGGAAAGTAATTTTGTGAGTTGCAGCAGAATTTTCTGGAGGTGTTTTTATCCTGAAATGTTCTTTAGAAAGTTAGAATGTGTTGCAGCTAGTTCAGAGGAGAACTTTGAAATAACAGCATGTTGTTTAGAGTTAGAACTTTCTCCAGCTTTCTTCCGTGTTGACCTGAATAGCAGATGGATAAAATAAGGTCAGGTATCAGTGACATTGTTTAATTTACTGAAAGGTGGGGATGTCTCACTGTAAAGTTTTACTGAAGAGCGCATGTTGCTGGCTGTGTGACTCAGATAAGAGGTTTAGGTCAACATTTCAGATAAATGAGACGATCCAAGTGAGTTTAGGAGGAAATGGTGTTAATAAAACTGTTCAGGGAGTTGTTCAGCTAGACTGGCCTACAGGATATGGTGGTGAAAGAACATGGAAATTGAAATTCTAATAAAAAATAATACATGAACAAAATTTGGTTAAAGAACATTAGACTTCAGGATCAAAAAATCAGACAGTTACAGTACTATGGCAAGATTACTGGAAGAGAAAAAAAACGAAAACAAAGGCAGAATGTTGTCGGGATACAGGAGGGGGGGTTGGGAAAGTTACCACCGCTGAGCCCCTGAGCAAGGCCCTTAACCCCTATTTGCTCAGTTGTATAAAACAGTAAATAAATGTAAGTCGCTTTGGATAAGGGTGTCTGCCTTACATTTAAATGTAAATGTTAGTGTTGGTTTCACTCTTCTAAACTAGAACATTCTCTAATAATTTTACTTTATCAATCAGTCGATTACAGGTTAAAGTCTGTCAGCGTGCAGCATATTACCAGGCCAGTATTCTGCTAGAATAACTTAAAGCAGCAGATCAACTTTCTGAGATCACTTAGAAATAAACCTTAATAAGCACCTGCTCACCACCTTCTCCAGAGCAGTAAAGAATTATAGAATTTATATTCCACAGACCCTTTGATCCAAAGCGACTTATAATTAAGCTGAGCAGATGAAGGTTAAGGGCCTCGCTTGAGGGATATATTGTGGCTGTGTGCCAGGATCTGAACCCATAGGCTTCTAATTCATAGCTGAATGTTTTAACCACCGAGCCACCAGTACATTCATACACACCCCCACTCCCCAGTGCAGGAGCTTTAAACTCTTCTGATGTTAGAGTAATACTGAGTATATCTGTATTCAATGCGGTTGAGAGAGTCCCGCTTTGTCGGTTACGATGAATAAAACTTTGAATAATTTATGTAGTTCAATTATATAAATCATGATATGTCATGATAAGAGTCGTTATTTATGCTTAGTTTTAAATGACATAAAAACAAAATATATGTTACATTAGTTTGTAAAAAACATGTCATCTTCTTCTGTTTATTTTGTCTGAAAGAAAGTTGGAGGTTTGGAAGTTTTAGCCAAGTGTTGGTTGGTGCTTCAACACTATAAATCACATTTTCAGACTGGAGGCTGACACTTTTCTGTTTCCTCCACAGCCAAATTTCATCATTTCCTTAAAACAAGAGCAGCTCCTCACATGAGCAGGATCTGACAGGGTATAGAAATCTTTATTTCTGATTATGGTATCTGTATTCCTGTAGCCCTTGAATATACTCACCTATTTAATTCACCTCAGTCCGATTTTATTCACAAAGCAGTTTTAATAATGGACATTGTAACCGACTGTACGGGTCATTAAAACGGTTTCGGTTAATATTTCTACTTCTAATTTTTCTCTTCTTGCTTTGTAGCTACCCCCTCTAAGTAAATGGATAACTGCGTGTGTATATGTCGCATATTTGGCATCATTTATTGTTTTGAACCCCTGCACGCAGCTCTACTGTATATAATGTGTATAGTCCAGTTCTTAAGCAAATAATCAACCGTTCACTTTATCCAGGCAGCCTCCTCTCAGGCTCTGGGTCTATTTTGGTGTGTTGTAGGGTGTGTGTGCATGGTTTGCAGCCCAACCCAGTAAAATATAGACCATCTGAGGAACTCTTGGCTGCTTTATTGTAATTACAAGGTCCAATTCTTAAATAGCCAGGCTGACCACAAGCACTCACTGTGTCTGTCTGTGGTATATTGTGCTCGTCTGTTTGTGTGCTCCACCTGGTAACGCCTCCAAAATAAAAATCAAATATGTACAAACTTAATCGACATGTTTAATAGCCCTCATAATTATGTGCCGTTTAGTTGTACTGTAATATTGCATAAATAAAAAACATACCTATAAACATAATACATTTATTCAGTCGTAAAACTGAATAAAGGTATTATAAGTATTATATATATTATAAGTACTATAAGTATTATAAGAAATACAGATTTTCTAAGTTAATATCCTTTTTAATTTTTTATGCCTGAAGTCTATATGATGAGGCATTTTAGCACCTAGGGATGCATTTTGGCACAAACAAAAATTCCAGTCTGTGAGTTCAGCGCAATCCTGCGGTTTACACCACAGAGAACGTCTTAGAATTGTTTTGTTCTGCATAGACAAAAAAAAACAACACAGTGGATGACAAAATGATCTATTGATCTATCGATTAAAATGAGAAGCAATCAGAATTCATTTTGGGATCATTTTATAGGGCAAATTCTGGATATTCTTGTTGCGCAAAAACAATAACAACAAAATCAAATTTAAAAGAATAAACAAATAGATTTATTTTAGACGGAATAAATGTTGTCAGTCTTTCAGCTACAGTGTATTTAACGATTATGTAGTGTTTTTAATGATCAGTGAACTGCTAGGTTTAGGTCTGCTAACCAGAAGATAATGACTTAAGTTCCCTGCATAACTAAAGTGCCACTCCTGGGCTTAACCCTCAACTGCTCAGTTGGAAGAACATCTACTAAATTCTGTAAAAGTAAATGATGTCAGTCTTTTTAACAGATGCTTAGTCTCAATAAACAGACATTTTAATAACAATCCTTAGGACAAACCACATCCCCATCCATCCTTATCCAAACTGCTCTGGACTTAAACACCAATGTCTTATTATTGTATAAGAATTCTGGGAATGTTTCTGTTTTTACCAGAGTAATTACATTGTGAAATATGGCTGAAATAGTATAGTGAACGTTTATTGAGCCGCTGTTGACTGTTTTTCCGGCTGTATTATTAAGGGACCTGAATGTCACCTGGAAACGAACAGTGTTACAAACAAAAATCCATTGTATTTCTATTCATATCCTTCGTTTTGTTTTGTTGTGATTCATTCATTAATACCGTCTGTCACTTTATTTCTACTTATTATAAAATGATGTTTCTGTTATTGTAATTATAATATAAACTCTGTTGAATGTCTCTTCTTTCTTGTATAAGCACAAACAGTATGATTTTTGTGTGCGACAAATAAATTTGAAACTTGAGGAAACACCGTTTCACACAGGTCATGTGACTCTGGAGGTGTTTATTCCCATAGGTCAGCTACAACTGTACACACACACACACACACAATATATATATATATATAATTGTGTATATATGTTTGCCTATATTATTTGATTTGCCGCAGTTAATTCTCATTATATTCTCAGTGCCGCATTAATGTCTTTATTAATCTTGGTTTCCTTCGGAGCGCGTTTGATTGGTCATGGTTCTGGGTTTAATCTCCACCTATCACTTAGACGAGATAAGGAAATGTACCATTTGGCGTGGATCAGATTAGTGTAGGGAAAATCAGAGGCTGTTTAACAGGGAACTACGGGAAATACTGTGCACAATGGCGCGTCTGTTAGCCTGGGATTAGTCTGGTCGCGCGCTTACCTTTTCTCCATCCCTCCCTCCCTCCTTCTCTCCCTCCACCAACTTTCTCTCTCTCTCTCTCTCTCTCTCTCTCTCTCTCTCTCTCTTACACATCCTTCCTAGCTTTTCAGGGAGTAAAAGTAAGAAGTGGAAGAGAGACTGGGAGAGAGAAAGTGTGAATCCAAGTGTCTTTCTCTCTCTCTCTTTTTCTCTCTGCTCTCTCTTCTCACTCTTCCTGACTCAATGGGTTCTTAGCGTCAAATTTATTGATTTGTTAAATAATATTTAACTTTTATGTAAAAGTTTGTAAGAAAGGTGGGTAAATGGTTAAAATCCGTCATTTTTGAAGCGGACCGCACAGAAGACAGCTTTTAAACAATTCCTCTTTGTGCTGTCCTGCTTTTGTAGAACTTTGGGAACTATGGATATTCGGATGAAACGCAGAGCGCGGATGCAACAGCTTTTATTCCTCCTGCTAGCTGTTGTGTTCATCCAGGCACGAGCAGGTAAGGTGCAACTTGTTCAAAATATATTCTTCTCTAGGCGCGCACACGACTGCCAGCTGTTCCGCCAGATGCGCTCAGCTGGTCTGTCATCTGTCTATGTTTCTCGCTAATTTTACGCATTAGGAGAGACAAAGTTTGTCAAAAATCACTTTTATAATTGTAAATATATAAAAATTACATGTCGTGCGAATGAAAGTAAGGCGCGTGGGTATTCCAGGAGGTGACAGAGGCTTGGACGGTGGCTGAGGGTTCATGATGCTGGCTGCAGACTAACACAATGAACCAGACAAAACAGAACAAACTGCTTTAACTGCTTTAACAAACTGCTTTAACAGCTGGATTAAGCTTTTAGTGGTCACCTGTTCTCAACTTCTCAGTGTCTTATTTAAGATCAGATCCGATGCGATCCGACCTGCCTGTAGTTAATCTAATTAAAAGACGGGCGCGAGTATGTGTGATTAAATATATAATATAGAAATATTTTTCTAAGAAATTGTTTTTTCAAATTAAATATTTCTCCACCAAACACAGTACAAATATCTTCCTCTCTGAAGCAAAAGATATTTTTCTGAATATCATTTTAAAATGACTTATTCAAGCCTGTGTTCGTATCCAACTTAACTGCTTATTTGTATATTGGTCTTTAAATGTAACAAGACAAATTTATTTGTGTTATTTGTATTATTTGCTTATGATGCTGCATTAGTGGTAAAAAAAAATCAAAGCAAAATGTCTACAAAAAAATCTTTTCCGATGACTAAATACCGCTTTGCTGCTTCAAAGAGTCTAAGTGTCTTTAGTGAATGGGTTTTTTATAAAGTATGAGCAGTGTGTGAAGGCGTTAGTGTTTGTGTGTGTGTGTGTGTGTGTGTGTGTGTGTGTGGCGCGCTCTGTTTGTTTAACCGCAAACGTCAGGGGAAACTGCGCTTTTTTCCCCCTATGTAAAAAGCCCGGATTTAACAGTGAGATGAATGCTGCAGTGTGTGTGCCGTGTGTGTGTGTGACTGGGTCACTGTTAGAGAGTTCTACACACCTCTGGCTGCACCCCTACAGATGTTGGAGTCCACCTAAAGGAATGCTCTAAAATTACACTAAGAAAAATGTTCTATTTAAAACCGAGCGGTTCTGCCTGTGTGCTGTGTAAGTGAGCCGAGGTGCATGCCGGGATATGCGGACTTCGGCTAATTAAACTGAGCCGCAGTTATTTTCTGGTTGTGGATGGGCTTTAGAGAAAGAACTTCATTTATGTGACGTCATATAAAGAGGGTGTGGTCAACATCCTGCATATATTAGCATAAAGCTAGTGCCAATGCTTTTAAATCAATCATTAGGTTCAGATGAATTTGAGGTGTGTAAACAACAGATTTATGTATAAGCGGGAAATTTAAGAGAACTGAAGGAAAGCAAGTGCTTAAAACGCACATCTTTAAAGATTTTTTGTAACTATATCAGTGATGTAAACCATACATTTTAAAATCTATCTATCTGTCTATCTATCTATTTAAGATGATGGTGATTTGCCCCTTAGCTATCAATCAGGATGACACTGATGGTTAAACTCCTTTTATGTTTCTCTGGTTTGAGTAGTTTATGTATTTGCTGTTAGTTTTTAAAAAAGTAAAGTTGGTTGATATGATGTGAAACGTTTTAAAGCTTCAATGCGCGTTTCCAATTCATTCCAGTTCATTCCAATAAGAAACTTCTAAATCCTTTTCCATGTTTACTCCTACATTACTTGGCCTTTGATGAACTACATTTTCTGACGGGTTTTTATCTGATCACATCACATATCACATGACTGACTCGGAGTCAGTCGTCTTTTTTCCTGCACTAATAAAGGTTACATTTATAGAGTGATCTTTGCACGATCAAATACCAACACTGAGCCTTTTTTATTCAAGTAATGTGTAGGTTTTTTTTTTTTATCTCTCTTTAAATGTATTGGAATGGCAAAGTTACAGCACTAATGTTGTTTTCACTTCACCCTGAAGGGTTTGCAATCAGAAGATGAATGAGACCAGAATTTTAGCTTTCAGCTTCAGATTTTTACAGTTAGACCTGTTAAACAACATGACACCTGATTTTAGATCAACTTGATTACTACAGCATGCATCCCAGATCAACTTGTAGTTTTTGGATCATAAGCAGGTTCTCTCTCTCTTGTCATTTTGGTAGAGGGTGATCTCAGTTCCTGAGCTTTTGTAGAATAGTGGTGTCCTTTTTTATTTCTTGAATTTTAGTCCCGTTTTTAATACTTACTGCTGATTAGTGGAATTAATCTTACAAAAACAGAGATCTGGTCTTGATATTTCTTTGTTTTTTCTAACATTAAATTGCGAGATCTTTGGTGTATGTTGTTGGTGATGTCACTGACAGTTGTTTGATGTTTGGTGGTTAGTACATTAGAACAGTGGTATCTTTTTCCAGGACATATTGCCACTTGTCTGTGAATTGTCTTTGATTTCTCAGTTGAACAGTTTCTTTTATCCCATAGAAACGCTCTGGTGACCCCTAGAGGGGCACAGAGTTATAATAAGGGGGGTGCAGAAAGGCTAGTGTAAGGTCAGCAGATTTTAGTAGGGATGCACCGAAATTTCGAAAGAGAAAAATTACCTGAAAATATCTGGCATACCGTGCCGCATTGACCGCAAGTGCTCAGAGTGCAGGCTTCACTCTCCCTCTAGCGCACAGTGTGACCCCTCTCTCAGTAATCCGCTCCATGACTGTGCTTTCTGTTGAGTTCCTTATGGCCCATATGAACACTTTACACTTGTACGCTCAAAAGGTGGATGGAAAAAGTTTGGGAAGTACTGGATTAATTAAATGCGATGAGCAGGAGTAAAGATTTAGGCTCATAAAACAATCGAGAAACACTGAGAGGACACACCTCTCAGTCATACATTTAATTATAAAGTCCATTAAAACATGTTGTGTTATTTTAAATGCCTTTTGGGTATAGTGAAAATACATAAATGAATTAAAAATCTATTCTCCATTCAGTTCACAGCCAGACCCCATCCACCCCCATCCCTGAGTCATACGTTTCGAACACTTTTAACAATAAACATTGTCTTAAAGCAGCTTTACAGGGATAGCAAAAATTTAAAAAATTGACAAATTTTAAATTTAAACTAATATTTATCCCAAAATAGCGAAGGGTGATACCTGTATACATACGTCTTAATCCAAACAAAATTGTGACTAGGAAAAGCTTTGAAGTATATGTTTATATGTGTGTTTTAGAGAAAAAAGCTTGTGGATGTACCTTTTTGGCTGTATATTCTTTATGTGACGGCTTCAGTTGGTCAAAAGGAAGCATCTGACATGTAAAGCAAACAATCACAGCTTGTTTCGTTTAGTAAAAAGGTGAAGTCTCTACAAAAACAGTGTGATGTGCAACAATTAAGTGATTATTTAAGAAAGTAAGGTTAATAAATAAGACTCGCCCAATGTGGGGGAAATGGTAGCGCAGTGGTTATGTCCTAAATTTCAACATCTAAGCAGCGCTTCTGTGTCTGAGGCTGAGACTTCATAATAGGTCAGCATAAAAGATTACACCAGGTGTAACTTAGGGTTTTACAGAATAGTCATTAAGCTCTAGACAGAAATGTAAAAATCTTTTGTAGGCAGGGATAGTTAACAACCTGATCTTTTCGTTAATCAGTAGGAAGAACATTTCTATTTTTATAGGTTCATCCATTAGCATACTTGCCAGGCAAATCCGTAAGGTTTGTATGTTCTCCTTGTGCTTCAGGGGTTTCCTCTGAGATGTTCTGTTACCTCCCTGAGTCCAGAGACATGTTTTAAATCATGTGAATGAGTGTGTGTGTTAGTTTACTAAGATAACTTGGCTCTCTGCACAGTGTGTCCCCCGCCCTGTGTCCTGATATTTTTGGGAGAGACTTCAGATACCCTGTGAACCAGTGTAGGATAAATAAATAAAGAGATCTTCTTTCCTGGGTCCTTACACACAGCCTCATTTAGCAAACTAGACAGTACATAGAAGTAAAACATTTAGAATGAGATTTTTTATTATTTTATGGTACAACTATGGAAGCTTTCAAGAATAATAAAAAAACATGCATTTTCGAGTTGCAGGGATGCTGAATTTTCTTCAGCTTTCACACAGTTACTGTATTTTAATGTACAAAATCTGTTCCGAGGTCAACGTTTTTAAGAGTTATGATGCTAAATGGATTTTTATCAGCACGCAATCTTTTGAATTTAAGGTCTCTATGCACTTACTGCAAATAACATCTTCAACTGAAGGGTCCAAATGAACAATATCTATTTATAATAAAGTATAGACTTATGATTAATACCACACCATACAGATGTTTCTGCTGTGTTTACATAAAAATGGGCTGAACCTGTAGCCTAGTGTTGATGTTAGTTATTAATTCTCTCTGGATTCTGCTTCATGGTGTCACTTATGATTATAATTAAACACCAACTATTCTATAAAAAAAAGAGAGAAAAGTCTATGAAATCATTACAAGAACAAGCATGATAACATATTTACAGTAATAACATATTAACAGTAAATGAACATATTATTTCAGTCGCATGCTGTTATCTGAATAGTTTCTGTTAGTATGTGCACCTAAAAAACACAGGCTGCACTTCTGTAA
The DNA here is from genome assembly GCA_005784505.1 of Bagarius yarrelli. Taxonomy (NCBI): domain Eukaryota; kingdom Metazoa; phylum Chordata; class Actinopteri; order Siluriformes; family Sisoridae; genus Bagarius; species Bagarius yarrelli. The sequence goes on along the minus strand of VCAZ01000063.1, from coordinate 929,649 downwards.
AAACAGTTCAATTATAGTTAATGATAAATTTATGAATATAATTCAAATATACAAACATCCAACAGCCTAACAGGAAATCAGACAAATGATTGGATATGCTATAATCTACTAAATAACCTGTATTGTTATTATAGGATTTAGAACTTTTAAAATCTGTTATTATATTAAACCTGAAGCAGACAAACGACATGATGTGCTGTCTGACCAGCAGGTTATTTTATTCCTCTCTCTCTCTCTCTGTCTCTCTCTGTCTGTCTGTCTTTCTCTTTAATCTTTGTCTCGCTCTCTCTCTCTCTCTCTCTCTCTCTCTCTCTCTCTCTCTCTCTCGCTCCCTCTCTCCCTTTCTGTGTCTCTCGTTCTGTGTCTTTCTGTCTCTCTCTCTGCATTTGCAAGTTTTGCATATTTAATGTTTTTATATGGAAAAAAAATCCTTTAAATCTGAACATTAAAACAGTTAATGGAGTTCCACCAAAACTCTTCCAGCGGCAGGCACAATACAACATCTTTACATTATCATGCATCTGCCAGAAAGTCTGTTCTGTTCTGATGATCACTGAACTACTTTTAAATTTAATCACTGACTGAATTTTCCTTTTTTTGTTTCATTTGGCATTCACAGAACCTGTTGATGTTTTGCGGGTACTCCAGCTTCCCTCCCTCCCTGAAGGTGTCCAGAAGGTTCCAGGCTTTTGTGTTTCTCAGCATGCTGGTACTGATCATGCTTACCGCATCAGCAAGAAGGCCCAAATCTCTGCTCCAACCAAGCAGCTCTTCCCAGGTACCTATTCATAAAACACGTTTTGCAAATCCCAAAAAGTCCTGTTTCATGACACTTGACCATTTTTAGGGAACAAAAATTACACTAATTTCTCTTCAAACCAGTGGGCGTCATAGTACTGTTTTTGACCTATTGGTAAAAAGTGAGAACTACATGAAAAAACCCACTGGGGTACTGTGAATCTCACACTGACCCATGCTCAAGGGGGGGCAGGACAGCAACATAAGAGTCACCAGAACAATGTAAAATAGGAGCATCTGTCACTATAACACACCAAGGGTCCAGAATTGGTCCAGGATTGGCTTGGTGTGATAGACAAATAATCATAGCAACATCAGCTGTTTAAACTACACTCTGCATGGTTAACTTTAAGGTAAGATGCCGTTGGCCGATTGTGTATGATTTTGAGCTAGTCAGAAATCCTACACTTTACAATTACCTTATTAACTATATAATCCATGTTTTAATATTAATTTGATTTTCATTAATTTAAGCCACCAATCAAAAATCTTTATATAATGTTTTCCCTGAGCAATTCAGTCCCTTTTTATTATTTCTAATATCCTCTTCCACTCTATCCCTTCTTCCATTGACTTTTCTTAAAATGTTTTTACTTTTTCTTCACAAGGTCGTTTCCCGGAGAACTTCTCCATCATGACCACAGTGAAGGCCAAGGCTGGGCTTCAAGCCTTCTTGTTGTCCATCTACAGCGAGCAGGGGGTGCAGCAGCTGGGACTTGAGCTAGGACGCTCTCCCACCTTCCTGTACGAGGACCAGAACCGCATGCCGACTCCGGACAACTACCCGTTTTTCAAGGGCGTCAACCTGGCTGACGGCAAGTCAGTAACCAGATCAATCAGAGCACAATCTCTATCTGACTATACTCATGTCTGTAGCTAACGATGATCCAACAATGCTAATCAAAACATGAGACAGAAAATGTTGTGTTGCATTTAACAAGTTTCCTAATTCATTAGTAGCTAATTGACTTAAATTGCTTCACTACTCACTGATGAACACACCAGAACACTTCCTGAATAAAAAATTGACATCCATTTGTAGACTTATCATGAACACTTTTTTTTACCAGTTAAGGTGTGATACAAAGCACCTTTTTTTGGTCTTCATATCAGCAACTCAGCACCTTTATCATTTAAACCACCACTGCCCCACTGATATCAGTGTTAATCTTTGTAATGCCACATAATGATTTTTATATAGAAACTTTAATTTTTTAAACTTCTTTGCTGGTTAACTTCCTTACACTCATCTGCTGCACCTCCATCATCAACCCTGCAGGTGGCACCGCATTGCCATCTCCGTGCAGAAGAAAAACGTCACTCTTATCCTTGACTGCAAGAAGCAAATCACAAGACCTCTTCTGAGAAGCAACAAGCCGGTGGTGGACAACAAGGGCATCACTGTCTTTGGTGCTCGTCTACTGGACAACGAGGTCTTCCAGGTCAGTTAAAACTGCTTGGCCATGAATTTGGGGAGCATTATTGTTGATTCATACATCCCAGTCATCAGCATATCTCTCTGCAAATGTTCAATTTTATTCTAGCATAAATTGTCTGACATGAAACAAAACCTTTGAGAAGTCTAAAAGGAAAATTAGAACTAGGTTCTGGACAAGCATCAAAACACAAACAGAATCTGATCAGTGTCATGCACTCACACACTTTTGTCACCTAACAGCTGGTTTGAGAAAGAGATAGTGTGTCCTGGCAGTGAGTTCTCCCCGTGTCTCAGTAGGCTTCTAGTGGGTTCTCCGGTTTTACTCCCAAGCAAATGTAGCATCAGCTAGTAACCTGTAATAAATCCAAAGTGTCAGAAGATTAAAGTTACAAATCAGATACAATCACTGATCACAGTTCAAGTCTGCGTTTTCTTTTTGTCTTAATTTTAATGGCACATTATTGTGTAGGTTCCTAGATCAAGCACTATTACACACTCTTCTAACCAACAGGGGTAGTTAATTTATTTTACTCACCTAATAGAGACTTATCATAATATTTGCCGTATTTGACAGACATCCTTATCCATTGTAAACTACAGAGCTTTAATTTTAAAACTGTTTCGTTAGATTTCTGAGTGGAACTAGGGTTAGGGTAGTGTCAGCCTCAGATGAACCACTGGCTGAACATTTAATGTATAAGGCACACTTAGCTGGAAACTTCAGAAATTTTGAAGTTGTCTTCTGATTGGTTGAAGTGTATAGAATTTCCAGAAAATGATGTTTATTGCATTGTTAAATGGTCTGCCTAGATCACCAATGAAAAAGTAAGCTGTTGTGTTTACATTGGTGGCAATGAGCATTGATCAAGATCGATAAAATCCTGGATTCCTAAAAGTATGCGACGGTCACGGTGTAGACTGTTTAAAAGACATTCAAGAGTTAGTTAGTAATGCCCCTAAACATGACATAGCACAAAACGAAACTTTATTGGTTGTCTTAAATGTCAGTCATACGTTCCCTTGGGCGAGCCTTAGACATTTAAAGCAGATGCATGACTATTACTGTAAAAAATGCTGGTGCCACCTTGTGGAACAAAGACTTTAATCAACTGATTATTATAAGCTGTAAATAGCTCAATAGCTAAGATGAGCACGAGCGAAATAACCAAATAAAGTTTGGTCAGGAAAAGAAAATGTGAACTCATCAGGGAAATTTAATAGAAACACAAAGAGAGAGAGAGGTTAGTGGAGGACTATAAAATGATATTTTTTTCCTCTCTAATGTTGTTCTGCTTCTCTACAGGGTGACATCCAGCAGCTGCTGATTGCCTCCAGCTCTCAAGCAGCCTACGACTTCTGTGAGCATTACAGCCCCAGCTGTGGTTCTCCTATGCACGGGGTTCAGGCACAGGATCCCAACACCTTTGTGAGTATCATTCTAAAAATTTTTACAGACCCTCATCTAGGTGTGACTAGGTTTTAGGTTTTTATCCTTAGTAATATTTCTTCTTCCAGTGACATTCATCTTTATTGCACACTTTGTAGATGACAGTAAAATTCATGGAATCATCTCAGACCTACTAAGAAGGAGGAATCCAGACACAGCGTTTATATTTATTATATTTTTTGGTTTAACAATCAAAGCTTATTTCTAAAGGTATATATTTATAAATATAGGTATTAATAGAGATAGCAAGGTCTTGTAGTTGCACCACCAGTTGCACAACCCGCTAAGCATCAAAACGCTGACTGGCTATAGCAGTGACTGGTGATTGGTTGGATTGTAGCACCGCTGTGCAACTTCGCAGAAAAGTGTCAAATTCTCAACAAATTCTGAGACAGAATTCTGCTTAGGAAAAATGGATATAGTATATAATGTGCTTTGAATATACACTCACCGGCCACCTTAATAGGAACACATGTTCCTTGGCTTATTTATCCAATCATCTAATCAGGTGGCGGAACCATAGTGCATTACATCAGACAGATACAGATCGAAAGCTTTAGGTATTGTTTAAACTAATCATAAAAATAAGAGAAAATGTGATTTATTTGTTGGTACGAGAAAAGCTGTTTGAGTATACAGGTGTTTATATTAAAGTGGCTGATCATGAGCAGACTGTTGTGACTGGCTGCTCACTGGGGACATTTATTTTACCTTCAATACATAGTGTTTAACTCAGAACACAGTACTGTTTTTTTTTTCTTTTTAAAAGTTTAGCTAAAGTGTTATGTAATCATATACAGTAACCTATATATATATATTATTACTGATAGAAACCTTTTACTAATTGGTACTTTAATGAATATTTTTTAGACATTGAGTGATTTTATGCAACTTGTGGATGCTATCAGTATCAGAATCTGTGGGATGCTTGTTGCTTTCATCTCTTGGTTGGTTCTTAGTGTTTCATCCCTTCTCTCTCTCTCTCTCTCTCTCTCTCTCTCTCTCTCTCTCTATCTCTCTCTCTGCACAGTGTGCCAGTCAAGCATGAGTTCTTTAAGATCGTTTAATTTTTCAGAACCACAGACAGCGCCATTAGAGAATAACATCAATCCTTGACATATTTTTTTAATTAACTAACGTATTATTAAACGTATTCTTTTTGTGCATTATAAATCATAGAATATTGTGTTTAATTATTTCCAGCAGCAGGCTCAGTAAGACAATCAATATGCCAGAGATCTTCATGTCATTTTGTCATCAAACACCAACCCTTCTTTTGTTTTTCTCTTCTCCTGCCCTTCCCCACTACTTTCTCTTTTCTTTCTGTTTTTTTATCACTACCCTCATAAATTAATAATACAAAACCTTAATACAAAACAACAAACCATAAACTATAGAAAAGCAAGACAACTAAATCTGGTAAATCCGCCAGATCTTTTAAAACAATGCCTAGATCAGCTAAATCAGCCATTGCAGCCAAGCAGACGAAAATAGCCCAAAAATTAACCGTGACCAGAACAATGAGCAAGTTTGCCAGCTCCACTCCTAGATCTGCGATAGATAAATACACTGCAGGAGCAAATAGAAAATTAAGTAACAGTGGCAAAACATTTAGTAAAGTGACTGTAAATGAAATGAGCCGTAGCAAGAATGCAGGAAAAAATACAGCTGGCACTAGACTGACTACCAGCAGTAAGGCCAGTGCAGACAGAAAGGCTAAAGCAAGCAGCAGCAGCAGTAACACAAAGACAGCAGCTGTGATGAAAACCAATTCTGGTGCTAAAAAGACATTAAAGGTGACTAGCAGGTCTGAAGCTTTAAATCGAAAGTTTTCAGTCAAACCTTCATTCACTAAAAGCATGAAAGGAAGAAGAATCACTTCAGTTCACAGACTCTCTTCAGCCCCTTTCACCATCACAGAGAAATCCGTCACTAGCATCAAATCAATGTCCAATCACTTCCCGCCCTTCAACAAGCCTGCAGTCAGTGACATCGCCATCTCAACTCCAGAAAAACGCAAGACGAAACCAACCAATGGTTATAAACAGGTACAAAAAACCCAAAAGCCCATGTTGGCTGTCCAGCTCTTTCTTTCCAACCTCATGGTTCGAGTAGCTGTAACCTCCACCCCTCAGTCAGAGCGTTGGTCTAGAAGGACACTTACCACACAAAGTGTTCTTTCCCTACATGCTATATCAGGAACACTTTGACTCTGGCACTTGAAAAATAAATCTTTCAGGTACTTTCGCACATACTGTGTTATTTTTGATTTTGTAGCTAAAAGCAGGTCGGTATCAGTCTACAAAATCAAAAATACAGTCATCATGTGGCCTGAGTATGAGCTCTCGTGCGGTTCCACTGCAGTGTTTCTTGTAACATGAGTGCATGTGTAAATAATTTAAATAAACAGATAGACCATTTCTTGGATTCCTGCTAATCTCTAATGCTTTAATGCAAATTCTCGAAGTCTGAATCACACAAATCAGCTCCGCTCGTGAATGTTTTCAGTTCCAGACCTTCACGCTAGCGATAGACTGCAATGCTCGTGGCTGAATCCTGTTTCAATAATAATTGAACCTCTGAGTGTGAATTCATTTTTACTTTTAATATACTTTTCTTCCCTGTTATTTTCAGAGCTAGTAAAATTCCTTCATTGCATCAGCTTTGCAATGAATTAGCTCAAATGCAGGGGTGTGTCTAAAAACCAGGAAGTGGCAGCATGTGTAAAGCCTAAAAGTTTTAAACATTCTGGCATCCCAGCAATGAGGTTGGAATATCCTGACCCACTGGACCCCTTTCATATATCAAGTGATCTCAGTGATTGTGACAAACCATATGATAAAGTGGAATCAACTGTGACACTACTGCACGAGTCTCTGTCTGGTCGTCTGGGTGGTGTATCTCTGCACCCTCTCCCTATTTCAGTGGCTGGTAGTTCATTAGAAAGGAGTTGTATAAGCATGCAAATGTCTGTTAAAGGTAATGTTTTGGGCCCCACATGATCCTGCGGAACACATCCTCGCTCTTAAGAACACCGCCTCTGTTTCTCTCTTTTTTCTCAGGTGGATTTGAATGTGAGTGATGAAGTTGCATGAAATAAACCACTGCTGCGGTGTTCATACTGTAGATCACTACATGAATGTCTGATGACGTGTGGCATTCCAGAATCATGTTACTTTATCCGTATTTTAAAATTCTATACAGTGATGGGCTTAAAAATTACTTTTAATGATCATTTATTGTAATAGTTGCATAATAATATGGTAGTAGATACAGTTTAAAATAATGTGACTGATTGACAGACTTCTGCATCTCACATCACTAACACTCTCATCCGCATTGAAATCGGCTCGAAAGGTATGTCGGTGTGACACCATTTGTTGTTCTGTCATAGAAAAATGTGTTAGGTTCAGTGAGGTACAAACATCCATAAAAACACATTTCAAAAAAGTTTGGAATTAATTTGCATTTTAATGAGTGAAATAATTATTTGATCTCCTATCAATTAGCAAGATTCAGGCTCCCAGGTGTCTTTTATACAGGTAATGAACTGAGGAGCTCTCTCTTAAAAGGACTCTTTTGAAGGGACTATCTTAAACAGACTTTTTTAAAGGGACTCTTTTGAAAGGACTCTCTCAAACTGACTCTCTTAAAGGGACTCTCTTGTAGGGACTTTCTTAGAGGGAGTGCTACTAACCTCAGCTTGTTACCTGTTACCTTGTTACCAGTTAGCAAACATACAAAATCAGCAGGAGGTCAAATATTTTTTTCTTACAGAACATATGCATGAAGATTCCTTGTAGCAACGAAAATGGTAAAAACTAGCCAAATATTTACTTTACAATGAATTTAAAATTTAAAATTCTAATTTTAAAATCTAAAAATAGTTTTTAGACAATGGTCCCAGGAACATAGCATGGGAGCATGTCATTCTATATACTGATTAAAATCTGTGGATAACAAACCTTAAAGATTTTAACATCCGGTTTTATTGCACTAATTTTAATCCTGGCTTTAACTTTTGAAACTAAACTTATTTCACTTTAGAAATCACCTATTCAACTCTCCAAACCCCCCACCCACCAATCCTCACCAAGTGCATTCTAGGGCTGTGTATTGGCAAGGGACTCACGATATGATATATATCACAATACAACGGGTCGCAATACAGTATATCACAGTACATTGAAACACAATACATATTGCAATCCACTGCAATATTCTAAATAAGAACTTTGAATTAACTAATTAAAAGAGTATTACTTACTGCACACTTACTCAAGGACTGGTAAAGCACATGTTTAGCTAGCTAGCAACTCCCTAACCATAAGAACTACAAACAAGCAAATCTTGTGCTCACATCTGGCCAGCTGTTTGTTCGAACACCAGATGTTACTATAGACATGTAGCGGGGGAGGTGGTATCGCAGTGGTTAAGGTGTTGGTCTACTAATTAGACTAGCAAGGCCCTTAACCCCCAAGTGCTCAGTTGTATAAAAGATGTAAATAAGCTCTGGATAAGGGCGTCTGCTAAATGCTGAAAATGTAAATGTAGTCAGCATCGTTGATTTGGTCCAGGACCACATGCACAAAAGTTATTTATTAGCTCTATTTACCTGTATGATGGACCAGATTATCTTTTGTTTTTTAAAAATAAAAAATCCTCTGGAAATCGTTAACAACATTGAGTGAAGAATTTAGGCTTCAGGTGTCAGAATGCTGCTGAGAAAAAGGTTTGTATTTTAATTCTGGCATTAAGTTGGATGTGGAAATGTACGGGGAAAAGGTGAGTATAGATGGTAAGAATCGTTATGCATGCTTAGTAGTTAAGCAATATTACATAAATGCTTTATCATAGACTTGTGTTTATTTGACACTGAAATCATCACTTGTTTCAAACATTTTTAATAATGTAGTCTATAAAAGAAAAGAGTAAAAGCTGTGGCACAAGAATATGGTCAAGCATTTTCAGACCCAATCCATGCTTACGGCAACTGATGCGCACAGAGAGTTTGTGTGTGTGTGTGTGTGTATGTGACTATCCGTCTTTAAAACTGCAGGTAAGAGTGAATACACTGATTCTCTGCTTTCTTTCTATCTTTTAGTCTCGTCCTGTTTTTCTGAATGATGTTCGTCTCCTTTGTTACTTCCTGTTTCTGAATATTACTCTATCTCTTCTACTCCACTGTTATTTTTCCGTTCTGACATATGCTATTTCACTGCATCTGCTGTGCTGTCTACATTCACTCTCAATGGCATGGCTCAGGTGCATGAGACGGCGCTCGGTAAGGAGGAAGAAGATCGCAGAGGTGTTGGTGAGATGGGGTCTCGGACTAAAGCAGAGGAGTCTGTGACCGAAGACCTCGGAATGAAGGAATATGAGTATTCCTACAATGAGCCTGTTCCTGAGGGAGAGACCACTGGTGACATGGGCAATGCCCTGGCCGCTGTCATGGATGAGGGAGGTGTAAGTCATCCTGGGTTTTCTGTCAAGAGGTGGCGCCGTTAGACTAGACTGGGCGTAGAGCTAGACTGTTTATCCTATAATCTATTAAGCTTAACTATGCATTAGCTGGAATTTGTAGCTACCTGCATGGTTTGCCAGTACCCCATCTTCAGGACTCTTTGGAAGATTCCACTGCCAATTACTGTATAACTAAAAATGTAAATATAGATTCATATTGTAGAACTGTTCTGTACATACTTTTTCATAGTGCATATTAAAAGATTAAGAAGGGAAACTTTATTAGTCAACACAATGTTCAACAATGTCTTCCTTTAATACAGAATTAGATTAAATACTTTCTTGTTAGTGTCATAGCTTTAATAGTAAATGCTAACATAGGCACACTTGCTGCTTTCCTTTTTAAAATTTAAACAACAGTAAAGACGCCAGCAGTGTTTAGTCTGACAGGCAGCTATTGCGTGGTAAAATTTTATACTCGAATAGTTCGCACTGAATCCCGGCTCACAGGAGGTGAAACTGGTGTTATAGATCTCCTGTACCTTATGTAAGTGGTAATCATTAGAACTGGGACCTTTTCCATCGGGGTAACCAGCCACTAAGGTTTGACAGAGCATTTACTTCTGTACACATTGTGAAATTGCACCAAGCAATGTGAAGTAAATGACTCTTCCACTGAATGATCTGTATGGCATTGTCACATGCAGTGTGAGTGAGCGCTGAAGCACTCTAGAATCATCTCTGAAATATCTCTGGTGTTCAAAACCTCTGCATACGTGGAGAAGATTCTGTGACAGAATCTTGAAATCATGTGTCAGTCAAGTGCTCACAGTTTGATGGTTTTCATATGTTTTTAACAGCTTTTTTTTAGTTTAATTGAGCTAAACATTGTGTATATTAACTGGTTTGTGTTTTTACCTGCATATGTATTTCCCTCAGGCTGCTGTGAAAGCCCAGAAGGGAGAGAAGGGAGAGCCTGCTGTCCTGGAATCTGTAAGTACCACAGTACCTTTATAGAAAGTGTATTAATAATTACTAAACATCCAAAGAACAAACAAAAAATTAACCCAAAAGAAAGCATCAGAGTAAGAAAGGGGTTGGGATAAATTTCTGATAGATTTTGTTGTCAATTGTTGAATCTTGATTTGGAAATCATCTGCTAATAAATGACAGCAGGCTCTACACAGACTACGTCAGCCAGCCTTAAGATGGTGGCAGCTCGCATTAGATTGGGAGGCTTTGCACTGAATCCCACAGGACAACCACAATGTGAAGAGTGCACTGAGATCACTAATCCAGGTTTTAGTGCCTCTGCTAAACAGCATGCAGACTATGAGAAGAATTTTAAACTAATGACACATACAGGAAACTGCTTACAGATGCCAACGTGATTTGGAACCAATCGGACTGTCGCTTTTGACATTGGGGAAAACAAGGTCATGATTTTGAACAGTTCTCTGCCACTTTGTTGTAAGATTTATGAAAGTCTGCTCCAGGTTTGGAAAGTGTAACATCGTTTCTTTACATATTTTGGGGCTTTGGCATCTTGTCAGTGCTCAAACTTAAACTTCATTAATAAATAACTCACAACCATCATTTTCACCACCTCTATACCAATGGCTCTGTGAATGCTGGAACTCCATGTCATTTGATTCTAAGGAAATTCTACTTGATTCACTGATTCACTCGACATGCACAAAAAAAAGTGAAATTTTGTCTCTAAACAAACTTTGATTCAGTTTCATCCTATGCCCCATTCAAGAGTCTTTAAAGATGTTTCTGATACTTTGCGATAGACTTGGATGACCCTGACTATTAACCTTTCCTTATTTTTATCCTTACAGGGCATGTTGATTGAGGGACCACCAGGACCTGAAGGCCTGACAGTAAGTAAATCTACATGAAAAATATTCAAAAATATTAAAACAGCATTTAATTCTGGTGCAGGAAATCTTTTTCCGGTGAAAGTAACCAACTATTACACAGTCACTTCTCATTATTGCTTTCCTACAGGGTCTCCCCGGCCCTTCAGGGCCCTCGGGACAGCCAGGTTCCATGGGTGATCCAGGTGAACGGGTGCGTTTGTATTGAAACCTTGTTTCTGTAGAATGTGTGTGAGAGTATTGTTGATTCAATAATTATATACTATGTGGCATGCACATTTCTATTTAATATGATTACTTCAATAAAATTTCATACATAATATAGTTTTATAACCTTATATTCATGACTATTTTTATTTTCTTATACTTAATTTTATGATTGATTTTATTATCCCTTCTTCAGGGTCCACCTGGAAGGCCGGGTCTGCCCGGAGCTGACGGTGTTCCTGGACCTCCTGGATCATCTGTCATGCTGCCAGTATGACAATCGGGTTTCTTTTATATACTAATGAGACTTAAAATTCTTTTTTTTGTTTCCTTTTTGTTGTCTGTTAAAATTTGGTACATAATAATTTGGAACAACATATTTTTATTGCAAATTCTGTTTTCTTATTTCCATTTTAATACAATAGTTCCGCCTTGGTCAAAGTGGTGGAGACAAAGGTCCTATTGTCTCAGCGCAGGAAGCCCAGGCTCAGGCTATTCTGTCTCAGGCTCGGGTACGCAGCTTACAGAAGACATTGAAAAAAAGTGTTATTTAGTGAAAGCATAACTACACATGAATAAACCATGATTTACCAGAAAATGTGCTGCAGTAATCATGCTGTAGATTATGGGTTTAATTCCCAGGACCCCGAGGCTGCTACTGCTGGACCCCTGAGTTAACCTCTTATCTGGATAAGAATGTTTGCCAAATGCCATCTTATTTAAATAAATGCTAGGATGCTAACGGTAATCTAAAAAAGAGGACTGAAGGTTCTTTGGTGTCTTGGTGTGTTTTTATTGTCACTATTAACAGTGATTTCCTAGCTAACTTTTCGTTGTTTTCTTTTCTGTAGTTAGCTTTGACGGGTCCATCCGGGCCAATGGGTTTCACAGGCCGATCTGGACCCCTGGTATAAAATCCTAGTATTAAAATATAAAATTATATCAATACCCTCATCAGTATGTTACAATGCACTGCATGTCGCTTTGCTACATTCTTTTGTTGTCTGGTGTTTTTAGGGTCCATCTGGCAGCCCAGGATTCAAGGGAGAGAGTGGAGACCCTGGTTCACAGGTTAACTGTCATTTTTAGTTTAATTTTTGGGATATGTGTGTGTTTATGTTTTGCCTTTAAAAGTCGCTCATTTATTCTGCAGGGTTCCAGAGGTCCTCAAGGAGTATCTGGTCCCCCTGGTAAACCTGGTAGAAGGGTACGTAGCCATCACTTAGCTGATCTGCAGCTTTTATTGCTCTGATTTAGTCTGCAAAACCTTTATTCTTGTGTATGTTTGATGGCAATACTCCTGGTGATGTTCCAGGGCCGAGCTGGTGCTGATGGTGCTCGTGGAATGCCAGGAGAACATGGTGCTAAGGTCAGAGTTTGGTTTTCACTATCCATCTTTCTGTTAATGAGGATTCATTAAACTAATATTAAATGCCCTTGCTCTGTGATTTAGGGAGATCGTGGTTTTGATGGTTTGCCTGGTCTACCGGGAGACAAAGGTTATCGGGTGAGTTTTGCTATTTTAAGATCTAGTGCAGGGGTCACCAAACTGGGTCCTGGAGGGCCTGCCAAGTTTAGCTCCAACCCTAATTTAAGATACCTGGACTAGCTCATCAGGGTATACTTTAAAACCTACAGGCAGGTGAGTCGAGGCAAGTTAGCCCTAAACTCTGAAGGACCTCCAGGACCAAGTTTAGGGGACTGTTTGATTTTCACTGCATCTGTAATGCCACCAGCTAGGTTCTGGTAACATACCATAAAAACCAGACAAAATAAAAATCTACTTCTTATATCTTACATCTTACACACTTTTTTTTCTTTTTCTTCTGTCCAGGGAAATACTGGTGCCATGGGACCACCAGGACCCCAAGGAGAAGATGGAGAGAGGGTAAGTGTGGTTTATAATGGTCCTCTGATTAATGGATTGTCAGTGTCTTGTCTTTACTCCTTAAAGTGAGTTTCTCTTCTTCTGTAAGTCATATAGGGGGGCTAGGTTTTATTGACTGGTTAGTTAAAAGGAAATGGGTTCAAAATGTACAATGATACCCAGTGTTTAAGATCTGGCAGTGTTGCTCATGAAAAACATCGTGGTATTTGCCCAGCTGTGATTTTGAAGGGGTCTTTGTGAATTCTTCTCCTATGGAGAAAATTCGAACAATGTTTATGAAATATCTGTGACTGATTATTGAAGCCCATTACTTCTCTTTTTTTTCCAAGGGAGATGATGGAGATGTCGGGCCCAGAGGACTTCCGGGTGAACCAGTAAGTGCTTCTGTCTACTCCAAGTCTTCTACCTTGAAATCAAAACATTTTGCATGGTGCATTTAAAAGAATGACATTTTTTATATAATAACTAATGCCAGTCGTTTTTGTAACTCACATTGTGTAGCGCTTATTAGGTTTTATATTTAAAGCTCCTCGCTCTTTGTGTGTTTGTTTTTTCATTAGGGGCCTCGTGGATTGCTTGGTCCTAAAGGTCCCTCAGGAATTCCTGGACCGCCGGTTAGCATTTATTCTACAAAAAAACACGTTTTAAGTCTTTCAAAGCTTCAATTGACCCATTTTTTCATTTTTTAAAGGGGGTCCGTGGAAGCGATGGACCTCATGGTCCAAAAGGAAGCTTGGTTAGTAAAATTCTTTTACCTGATTGCGTTTGGGACAAGGTTAGTTTCTTGTTTGACTTGTTTGTTCATGTTTGATAGGGACCTCAAGGAGAGCCAGGTCCTCCAGGGCAGCAGGGATCTCCAGGAACACAGGTCAATAAAGCATAGGAAACGCTAGGCGCGCTGATTTCTCCTTTTTTTCAAAGCGCTTGGCTGCTTGTGCTACAGAAGTGTATGTCATTTCTATGCAGCTAAGGAAATTTCAGCAACAGATTTCCACCTTATCTGTAACTCTGCTACAAAATGTATATACAGAGAAAAAAATTCACATTTTTCTATCATTTTTCTGCTGAGGTTTCAGTGTCATGTGGTTGGTTCTTGTCACATGACCAGCAGTGTGCTTAAGGCTTTCTGAAAACTTAAGTTTTGCTACGTGTCTACATTTGAAATAACGAAATTAAGCATGCAAAAGATGCAATATCTGAATAGCTATTTACACTATACACAATATATGGTAAAGAAAAATGATTTGAATTGGCAAGTAGACGATTCTTCTTTTCAACTCATGGTCATATGTTTACTTTGTGTTTTTTTTAACCTAATTAGTTATCAGACAGTCACACCACATAACATTTCTACGGATGTTCTGCAGTGCATCATTAATGCAGATATATTCTGATTTTCTAGGGAACACCTGGTCCTCAAGGTGCTCACGGTCCTCCAGGAGAAAAGGTAAAGGTTCAGCCAATGTTGTTTTCATGTCTGATTCTATTTTTCAAGTGCCTGGTTTCAAGTATCATCTATCTTTTATCATTTTTTTTTTGGCATTTCTAAGGGACCTACAGGGAAGCCAGGTCTGCCAGGCATGCCCGGAGCTGACGGCCCACCTGTAAGACTTATTTTTTATTATGCCTATAAAACCTCTACTTTAGTTTTTCTCTTTGCTTTCTCAGTAAATCATCAATAATGCTTATGTACATGTTTTCTTTCTGTACAGGGTCACCCAGGAAAGGAAGGTCCACATGGTACAAAAGGAAATCAGGTAAGTTTGTGTAACTGTAAAATTCTCCAATGACATTTAAATCTTTTCATCTTCATTGACTTCCCGGAACAGCATGACTCTAGCATTTATTACTTTATTACATTATTGCACTTGTTCTAATAAATAATTATAGTAACATCTTATTTACTTCACTCTCAGGGATCTGTAATCCGTTGCTATTTAACAACGATACTGTAAAGTTTTCTCTATAGAGATTTTAAATGAACATTACTGGAAGGAGTCTCCAGTGTCAGCACTTACAGTCTATCATACACTATAATGTGAGCCGGTACAGGAACTAACTGGTTTTGTGGACACTCCACAGTGCCATTGCAAAGTTACACAACAATCAGAGCAGTTCTGTATTTCTGTATTACGTTCAGTAACGTATTTTGAGACACACAGTTTCCAAGAGATTTATACGAAAACACTGTTCCAAGGTCAAGAACAGTGACCCCTGGTGGCTTGGTGTATTTTTTAAAATATCTGATGGTCTGGTCCTTTTATTCGGCTTTTACTGCTAATAATTTTATAAGGAAATCAATTCAAACCACCCGGCATTCACAACATTTATGACCCAGCTGTTATAGACAGTGATTTTGGTCTTCTACATATCATGAATCAGAACAAAAAAATATAAACAGTTAAATCAAAAACATAAAAACAATAGCAGCGAGATTAGATAATAAAAAATAAAAAATACAATTACAATGTAAGCAGTAAATCAAATAGTCTGCCTATAAATATTGAAAGGAGAGTTTGAGGAAGTGTTTGTGTAAAGTGCAGGTGCTGTGCAGTGTATAACCTGTACAATGTGCTGTGCAATACATGCAGTGTATAATGTGCAATATATTATAGATGTGCAGAAAAATTAGAAATAGAAAGTCCAGGTTCTCCTTGTTCTGGTTAAGAATGTGTTGCAAATATTTGCAGTATTTAATCCTAAATTAAGAATTTTTGTATTTTTATTAGTGTTTTCTAATAATAATTAATTATATAATATTTTCATTACTATTTCCTCAGGGCCCTAGTGGTCCTCAAGGTGCTATTGGCTATCCCGGTCCTCGTGGAATTAAGGTTGACATTATTTTATTTGTGTAATATTGGGCTTGGCATGTTTGTAGTTAATAAATAAAATAATCTTTTTTTTTTGAATCTTTACTAACTGTATTACTAAATAAATGAAAATGTTTCTAGGGTATTCAAGGTATCCGTGGATTGAAGGGTCATAAAGGAGAGAAGGTAGGAATTGTTGCTAGTTTTGTCTTGTTTTAAATTAGATAATAGCACCAAACTTTCTTGTGATGGATCAATAAGAAGTGTTTAAAATGAGAAGCCAGCATAAGAAGCTGCAGTAAGACAGATGAAGCTCTCTGTTCTCTATCCCAATGCTTATCTATTGTGTGATTGTTCTACTGTGTGATTTTGTTAGGGAGAAGACGGTTTTTCAGGAATCAAAGGAGATTTTGGTTCTAAAGGAGAAAGGGTAATCATAGCCCTCAGGGCAACATACTAAAACATTACATGCTGTTTCATTTGTCATTGATTTTAAGATTGATTTTGATTTAAATTTGATTTCCACCTGCATGAATAGGGAGAGGTAGGATTACCTGGCCTCAGAGGAGAGGATGGGCCTGAGGGTCCGAAAGGACGTGTTGGTCCCCCCGGAGAGACTGGACCACTTGGCCTGGTTGGAGAGAAGGTGAGTGGATCAAAATAGGTTTTTGTAGTTTCGTTGTGTTTATATTTAAGATATTTAAAGTGAAACTGTGTCATTCTAGGGTAAACTCGGTGTGCCTGGTCTGCCCGGCTATCCTGGAAGACAAGGACCTAAAGTGAGATTCACTTCTTTCATTTGATTCATTTTACAGATTTGAACAATTTTATTTCAAATTCATCATTCAAGAGGATCTGTACAGTATTACAGCATAAAGGATAATTTATACTAACGAAAAAGGAGGAAACCTGGAAAAGATAAATTTAGGAGTGTAGGGATTAGTAGAAGCAGGTACATTTGCTCATCTTACTGGATATCACAGAACATAAAGAAGAGTTTTAACTTAATCCAGGTGAGCTGTGAACAGAAACATTCAATCGCAGGGTTGCCAGGGTTATCGTTTTTACACAGGATTAAGTGAATCCTTATTGAATGCCAGTTGTATTTAAAAAATCAGCACTGTGAAAAAAAGATTAATAATATGATGCCAATACTGAGCTCTCTTTTAACACCACCGGAAAAAGAGTACCAGTGACACTGACAACACACACACACACACACACACACACACACAGAAGGCAATGCCAGGCCAGACCTAAGCTTTTGTCTAAATGTAGCCTTTCTTTTAAACCTGAAAGAACACACACATGAACAAACTAACACACACATATAATACATCAAGTTCCATTGTCTTTCTTAAGATTTATACAGGTATAAATAGTAATCTATTTTTTAGGGCTCTCTCGGTTTCCCAGGATTCCCTGGTGCAAATGGAGAGAAAGGTGCAAGGGTGAGGGTTACAACTTTTTACAATTATTTTTATCCTGGAGATTAATTTTTATTATTTCAATGTCCTGATTAATTTCTATTTATTTTACCATAAGTCTCTTTTTTCTGCAGGGTCTATCTGGAAAATCTGGACCAAGAGGACTGAGAGGGCCAACAGTATGATCCTGTTTATTTGTTTTTTCTGGGTTTTATTCTTTTTGTTTGGTTAACATTTGTTATTATAGGAGTCACATTTAGGAAAATTATTTTCACAAACTCTAAATGATTTCAAAATTATTATCATTTTAGCAGAAAGTGCGCACTGGTTTAAAGGACACAGAATAACTTGGGCTACAATGTCTTGCTTCAGGTAGACCTTTATAAAGCCTAAACGTCTGGAATTAGATGATCTGTCTGTGTTAATTTAGGGGCCCAGAGGACAGAGAGGACCTCGTGGTTCTACAGGAAAACCAGGTGCTAAGGTAAATATTTTATAAGATAGTGCCTATACAATATCTTTACATGGTATTGTGTGGAATAATTTAATAATGTTATATTTTAGGGCTCATCCGGTGGTGATGGCCCTTCTGGACCACCGGGCGAGAGGGTTGGTTCGATTTCTTCCTCTTCTTTTGAATATTGAATTAATATGATATTCATTTCATTATATCTTATGCTATGTTTTAGGGATTACCTGGAGTTCAAGGAGTGAATGGATTTCCGGGACCAAAGGGACCTCCTGTATGAGAAATCTTTCCTCTTTCACTGATTTGAAACTGTCATTAGATCAGAAGGCAGTGACGGATATTTTATTTTACATTTCTAAATGAAGCTCTAGACTATTGGATCATTTTAGCAGGTCTGGAAGGAATTTCAGAAAATTTTAACCATTTCAGAACAAATTTATAGTAAATTCAAAAAACATGGGTTGGATTTTAGGTTTAAATATTATTCTTGCTATATGTACGCTTATATAATAATATATAGATAAAATATGGTGATAAAAGTATTTTAGGGCAACATTTGTAATAATGAAATAATTTAAATAATAAAAGACTGACCGTTGAGAGTGCTACTTCCTTATTAATTAAATAATTACTACAGATGCAATAAAAATAACAGCAATTCAAAACCTTTGCTGTGTATATAGAGATTTTTTAATATATTAGTTTTGATTGTTTAACACCTGATCTCTGTTATAAAGGGTCCTCCAGGAAAAGACGGATTGCCCGGACACCCAGGACAGAGAGGAGAAGTTGTAAGTGTTTATCATTTAGAGATTTAAGTTCTTTCTCTGCAGCTTTTCAGGATTTAACACCTGAATATTAAATATTAAATCTCCTTTTTTAGGGTTTCCCGGGCAAGTCTGGACCCCCGGGGCCTCCTGGAGTTGTTGGACCACAGGTAAAATTTAAGTTTATGGTCTTACTTTTGAACACATACATAATGTATAAAACTATAGGATACAACTGGATACTAGATGTCTTAAATAACTTACTGAAAATAGCATTAAACATCAATCATTAACAATTAAAAGAAATTAACAGCAAACGTAATAAATATGAAATAAGAATATATACGGTATAGATAAGATATAGAAATATAATTATATAGGCAAATAAGAATATATAAAATTGTGATAGTTTAAAAAAAAGGATAATTGTTAATGCTTATTAAAGGAGAAGTTTTATATTTCTATTATTCATTTTTGGTATACAACTCCAGGAACAGTTCCTTGCATGTGTTGTAAATGATTGTAATTTTTTGTCCTAAACTTTTAAGCTGTTATCCAATGATAAACAGAAACCCGTTCACCATACACAAAATAAAATACTATGATAGATTAGTAAAATCTGGAGACTATTTGCATGTAAAACTTTGTGCATCAGAAACAGGATATTTTAGCCTTAACCCTGGTAGGTGGTTAGGAATTAGGACTCACCTCAGAAAGGCTTCATTCAGTGTTCTGCACTTGCTGTTTCAGTCCTCTGTCTCCTGATATGATTGGAATGTTTGAGGTCTGAAGTAAGGAGGATGTCCACATCCACTAAATGATAAATATATAATAGAGCTTGAAATGTTGTGGCTGTGGGAGTGCTTTAAGTTCCTCACTATTCACCGGCTTGTTTTCTTCAGGGAAAAGCTGCACTAAATAAATATATTTTTAAAAAGCTGATTTATATATTAAAACGACCTAAAACTAAAACTGCATAAAGAAAATGTTTATTGCATAACTTTTAAACCACAACTCACAGTATTGTTAAACTAGCAATATACACATAACAAAAAGTATTAATACAACATGTCGATCACATCTCATTCCAGATGTTGTTTACCTTTCCTCTAATAAAACCTCCAGATTTCTGGGCAGGTTTTCCACTAGTTTGTGTTGTGTGACTTTAATCATTCAGTCACAATAGTATTGGCGAGATTAGCATTCTAGTTAGCCTGGCAGACCAGCATAATTGTGGCATCAGTAACCCTGAATATAATATTTGATTTACAAATATCAGTGTGAAGTTACGGTTGTTGCTCAGAGTTAGAAACAGATACACATTATAAAAAGGAAACCTATTAAATGATTTATATAAATCTATATTGATTACGAGGGTTACTCAAAAGTCTGTGGAGTGTTGAGTGTTGAACCTGTTCTTTATTAAAGATTGCCTTGGAGCTTGATTGAGGATATATCATGGTCTTTGTACAAGAATTTTCTCTTCGTGTTCTATTTGTAGTAATATAGTGCTTATAAATATCATCTTTACTATCTGCTATGTTTAGGGTTCATCTGGAGAGACAGGCCCATTGGGAGAACGGGGCCACTCTGGACCCCCTGGACCACCAGGTGAGCAAGGCCTCCCAGGCCCATCAGGCAAGGAAGGAACCAAAGGAGATCCTGGTCCCCCAGGTGGCCCAGGAAAAGACGGACCTCCTGGATTAAGAGGATTTCCTGGAGAGAGAGGTCTTCCTGGAACACCAGTAAGATAATACATTTTTTTATAAAAGAGGATTTATATAAAAATTCAAGAAGAATCAAGATTACAAAATGAAATCTGTTTTTATGTACAGTACATAACTTCATGTCTGCCTGCCAACTGAATCTCCACTATAGTTTGATTGATATCTTCATAAGCTATTTATTTTGTTAATAGGGTGGTGGTGGACTGAAAGGAAACGAAGGACCAGCAGGACCACCAGGACCCGCTGTTAGTATTAAAATTACATAGTTATAAAACACATTTATTATCTTTATGAACAAGTCTCATAATTCTAATCTGAATTATGTAGGGATCTCCAGGTGAGAGAGGCTTGGCGGGTACAGCTGGTCCCATTGGTCCCCCTGGAAGACCTGGACCTCAGGGACCGCCTGGAGCCGCAGGAGAGAAAGGCGTGGCTGTAAGTGTCTAATTTCTAATCGTTATCTCAACATATCAGGAAACCTATCATAACTAAATAATGTGGTTTTATTATTTTCCAGGGAGAGAAAGGCCCAGTTGGACCAGCTGGTCGTGATGGCATCCAAGGCCCAGTTGGACTTCCAGGCCCTGCTGGACCTTCAGGCATTACTGGAGAAGATGGTGACAAGGTCAGGGACATTTCACCTCTTCGTAATAAAAAAAAAGTCTCTGCTTACAGTGGATGTTTGTGCTTGATTTTATATGATTTACCTTCTGTCAGGGTGAAGTTGGAGAGCATGGCCATAAGGGTGCAAAGGGAGGCAAGGGAGAACAAGTATGTAGACATACCTGCTGCAATCACAATAGAGTGTTTGGACAACCTAGTGATATAGTGTTTTCTTTTTTTGCATTTTACTTTAATAATTTTTTAACATGAAAGTGCCTAGAATGCATTTAGTCAATTATTGGTAGATTGATAGAGAATACTTTTAAAGCAGTCATGATACTTTCTAAGTTTAAAATTATAAACATTATTTTTGAGCACAGTGTATTACAATCTATCTGCTTTGCTGTTGTTATAATAGGATGCTTGTTTATTGACAGGGTCCTCCTGGTCCACCTGGGTCGATTGGTCCTGTTGGACAGCCTGGTGCTGCTGTAAGCAAATCTTTTTGCCCAATTTTTCTAATCAACAACTAAACATTTTATTTTACTTTTATTAACCTTTAAACAGTTTTCTTGTATGCTGGTTTATAATGTTTTTTTCCCTTTTTGTCAGGGTGCTGATGGTGAAACTGGTGCCAGAGGTCAGCAGGGTGCCTTTGGTGCTAAAGGAGATGAAGGAACTAGGGGATTTCCTGGTCCTCCAGGTCCAATTGGGCTTCAGGTATCAAACTTAATATCAACACTGCTCACACTCCAACTTCCTATTTTTAAAAGCAATGACAATAAATTTTTAATCTAGGGATTGCCAGGCCCAGCCGGAGAAAAGGGTGAAACAGGAGATGTTGGACCACTGGTGAGTGCTGAGAATTGATGCCTAAACCTAAAGTATTGGGGGTTAAATTGGAAAGTAACTCAGCAAACTAAAAGCTTGGGTTAAAATTTACAAATATTTCTTTTCTATTGTCAGAAGTCATGTTAATAGTTGGACGGTGTTTATGTGTGTGCACAGGCATCAGTATCATGAAGGTTCACACAGATTACAGTTGAATGAGAGTATTTCCTTCACAAATCCCAGTTTAGCAAGATAGTGTCAGCCTTGCTCAAGGGCCCAACAGTGGCAGTGTAGCAATGCCAAGACTTAAACGCAGTAGCTTTGGGGTTAAGGTGTTGGACTACCAACCCCAAATTTTGTGGGTTCACTTCCCAGCTCTACCAAGCTTTGGTCACTCTGGATAAGGGCATCTTAAATGTAAATATGTTAAGCTCCAGAGCCGTAACTATTCAAGCCTTTATAGCCACATAAAGCAATCAAAACAAGCCTGGGACAAAGTTCAGGAAAAAAACGATCAGCATTTTTCTATTAAAATGTAACGTTAACCATTCTTTAAATCATTGAAATGACGACAATAAAATGATGAACTGAACTTAAAAGAATAAGGCACAATCAGGACAATAGACTCTCCACCCAAATACCTGAAACAATACATCAATGTTTTAGGTAATAAAAACCTGTGGAGAATTCAGGTGTAAATACATCTGCATTCAGGTAAAGTAAATTGACAGTGCTGCTATTTTTGTTTTTGCTTTTAGGGTCCTCCTGGACCTCCTGGACCTCGTGGCCCAGCAGGTTCTAATGGCGCTGATGTGAGTAAATGAATATGAAATTTAAAACTACTACAGATTATAATTTTTCTATTAATAACTTGATCATTGACACATGTCTTCTGGTAATCAGGGTCCTCAAGGGCCACCTGGTGGTCTAGGTAACCCAGGTTCACCTGGAGAGAAGGTAAATCCAAAGAGTTTGTTTTTTGTTTGTTAAGACATATAGCTAATGTTATTTTGAGGTGTACAGTATAATTATGTGTCTACAGGGGGAACCTGGTGAATCTGGACCCTCTGGTATTGGTGGAGAACCGGGAAAGAAAGTAAAAAATTTTCTTAAGATTTACTACCTTATCATTTAACACATTGCTTAAATTGTGGTTTTACCTAATATTAATAACTTATGCCTAATAAGACTTTTTTCTCATGCAATTTAATTGGCTAATGCAGGGCCCAAGAGGAGAGCGTGGTGAGAAAGGTGAGGCTGGACAACCAGGTACACCTGGTCCTCCAGGTGGAAAGGGACCCATTGGAGATGATGGACCTAAAGGAAATCCTGTAAGTGGAAAAATATGAATCAGCCTGACAAAAAAGTGAACACTATTATGATTAGGTATTGATTAATTTGCTTCTGTTTCAGGGTCCTGTTGGTTTTCCCGGTGATCCTGGTCCCCCTGGAGAGATTGGACCTAGAGTAAGTACACATAACATACATTTTTATCTGCATTTTGTTCCTATTTAAAGATCATTTACATTTACTATGTCTTCAATAATAATAATGCTGAAACTTTATTACTCTTGTCTTTTGCTAGGGTCAAGATGGAGCAAAGGGAGACAGAGGAGAGTCTGGTGAACAAGGAGAGGCGGTAAGTGGCAACGTTTCGACACAATATGTCAATTAATTTAATCTACCGAATGACCTCAAAGTGTAGAAAAAAACCTTTTCTAGGTTGTCACTTTAACCAATTAACACCTGACTAGCTCTGCAGTGCAGAAAAGGCAACACACATTATAACATACAATTGATTATGTTAAGCCTCTATCAGGAAGTATTTTATAGTTTAAAGATGGGTAGGTATCAATAGGTACAACATGGATAGGGTAGACAGTGGTAGCAGTTGGTAGGGTGGTAGTAGTAGGTACAGCAGCAGTAGTGAGGTAAATACTAAGAATAAGAAAAATAGTAAGATACACATTTAAATATTCTTATTTAAAGAAATTTATAGAGAGGGGGGAAGGAGAGTAGCACTGCTCAGGTGGAAGCCACATCAATACATCGGCTTTCCAAGGTGTCAACCAGTACAACCAGAAAAGTGAAAAATGAATTAAGTCAATGTCCTTTCATTATTGTTTCTAATGAAATAATTAACAGTAACACATTAATGCAAGTAACACATTTAATTAAGTGTGCTCTGACATTTCTGCAATTTGTATGTTTTATCTCCTTCTATGTGTCTCATATCTTTTTAGGGCTCACCAGGACCTCCCGGTGAAAATGGACCACCCGGGCCTCCAGGAAAAAGGGTAATTTCTATATTTATTCTAAATTTTCTACAGCCTCATGATCTGATCTGGCCAGGTTTGGCACTTAAACTTGATGCTAAACTGTTATTTAACAAGTGACTGAAGTTGAGCTGTTGAGGTTGGCATTAAGAGTTCTGTGTTTAAATAAAAGCTTTTAATTATTTTAAGGGGCCGGCAGGCACACGAGGACCCGAAGGACGTGAAGGGGAGAAGGGAAGCAAGGTAAAGAATAATTAGAATCTCACTTGAAACTTTTGTTATTGTGCCTAATCACGTGTTGCTGATTTTTTTATTTGGTTATAGAATGCTTAATCATGTGTTGCTGAATGAGTCAGCACTATACTGCTATTTATAAAATACTAATGCTGTAATGTAACATTTAATCTGTAAGGTCTCAAACAACTATTTACAGGATATGTGTTAAAGTAAATACTAGTATAGATGAAATCTGTTTTTTTTATTGATCTTTTTTTTGCCAGGGAAATTCGGGAGCTGTCGGAGCCCCAGGAAAGACAGGTGCTGTTGGGCCACAAGGACCTCCTGGAAAGCCAGGAACAGAGGGACTGAGGGGACTTCCTGGTTCAGTGGTAAGTTAGTTACCACACTTGCACTAGTTGCCCTGTTTTAACCATGTGTGATTAGAATAAGCACATGAGATCTGTTTTAATTGCCAAGATATGATTAAAACATTATTTTAAAATTGAATTTATTATTATCTTCTAAAGGGAGAACAAGGTGCTCCTGGCCAAACGGGAGAGACGGGACCTTCTGGACCCATAGTAAGCCTTTCTACAATTGAATCTCTATAGGCTATGATGCACAGTATATACTCTATATTTCATTTTCAACAACTCCATTGTTTGTACAGACTCAAGTAAATTTCTCAGTGAATAAATGTCATGTCTCCTTTAACCTGTGTAGGGTCCTGCAGGTTTGCCAGGTCTGCGTGGTGACCTGGGTGCTAAGGGTGAGAAAGGACATTCAGGTATTATTGGTCTAATTGGACCTCCAGGTGAGCAGGGAGAAAAGGGAGACAGAGGAATGCAAGGCCCTCAGGGATCATCTGGACCCAAGGGAGAAACTGTAAGTGACGTTTGTATAACTATTACATTTTAATGCATGATATTGGTAGGAACCAAAAGCACTGGTTTCGAATGGTCTTCATATTTGGTTTAACTTAATGTTGTGTTTCAGGGTATGTCTGGTGGAACTGGCCCCCTGGGACCTGCTGGAACTCCTGGTTTGCCTGTGAGTATCCCTGGGCAGAACTTTCTTTATTATTTAATCACAAATGAGTGTAAGACTAATTAGTCTATAAATTTCCTACATGTTACAGGGCCAGAGGGGTGTTAAGGGAGCAAAGGGTGCTATGGTAAGTAGAAATCAAACTTTATGGCATAAATAATGTCAACAGTAACAAATAATATGTTGCGATAGATAAGATAATCTATTGTCACCTTCTCCGTGCTACAGGGTGGCGCTGGTCCCAAAGGAGAAAAAGGTGTACAAGGGCCCCCTGGACCTCCTGTAAGTTCTACATTCCAAAATAGATCTGTGGTTTAAAATGTAGTATAATTCATGGGATATTTATAGTATAATCACAGCCATTACTACACTCTAATTTTAACATAAACTCAGTGAGTTGGTCAAGTCGCTTCATCTAACACACCTATTGTGTGAAAAATTCTGTCTCTTTTTCCAGGGACCTCCTGGTGATGTCATCCAGCCTCTGCCTTTTACAATTCCAAAGAAGTCCAAGCGTTCCATCGATGCCAGTAAGATTCTCTCTCAGGATGATGAGGCTTCACCAGCCGACGCCACAGGAACCGGATTTCTGACCGGCAACGAAGACATGGAGGAGATCCTGGGCTCTCTGAACTCCCTTCATGCTGAGATCGAGAGCATGCGTTTCCCACTGGGAACCAAGGAAAGCCCGGCCCACACATGCCTCGACCTCCATCTCAGTCAAGCAGAGTACAAAGATGGTACGGTGATTACGTAGTGTTTGCATTTGCTTCTCTTAAAAAAAGTATACAGGTATTTGACAGCTAGAGCTTAAAAGGAATGCCATTTTTCCCCTGAACAGGTGAATACTGGATTGATCCAAACCAGGGTTGTGCTCGAGACTCTTTTAAAGTTTACTGCAACTTCACAGCAGGTGGAGAGACATGCCTCTATCCCAGCAAGGAAGTGGAGAATGTAAGTATATGAAGGATGTATTTTTTCAAAGAAAAATTGTATATTTTAAATTGTCCTTTATTTCACTATCAAGAAGTTCATGAAAATTAATAAATTCAGATCCAGAAGGGGTTTCAAATAATTCAGATTCAGATTTTTCATCTGTCTTATTGTTTTTCTTTCAGGTAAAGATGAAGTCTTGGCCAAAAGAGAAACCTAGGTCCTGGTACAGCCAGTTTGCCAAAGGAAGCAAGGTAAGCACTACCTTATTAAATCTTTGGGTTGAATTTTAATGACTTGATCGCAAATCTATCAGGTCATCCACAAAGGTACACCTGGAGAACAATAAATACTTTCTCTTCATCTGATGTTAATTGTTTTGGCAGCTGTCTTACGTGGATGCGAACGGTGAGGTTGTGGGAGTGGTGCAGCTGGGCTTCCTGCGGCTGCTTAGCATTCAGGCTCGTCAGAAGTTTACCTACCACTGCCACCGCTCAGTGGCCTGGACTGATCAGACTGCGACCAACAGATATGAGAGGGCACTGCACTTCCGGGCTGCCAATGAGGAAGAGCTCAGTTACGAGACCAGTCCCTACATCAAGTCACTCAGTGATGGCTGTTCTGTATGTTTGCACGTTCATTTTTCTAAAAACTGATGTCTTTGCTTAAACTGGTAGAAATGCTTAGCTTTGAACAAAAAAACAGATAAAGAAAAATTTTATTGTAAAACTCTATCTGAGATAGTAAAGGATATTCAGAGTAAAGGTTGTGCAAGTCCAGGTTGCAAGAAAATTTTTATGAAGCCAGGACTGCAACTGAAAGAAGACTATTGTTTAGATAGCTGAGGTCTCTCATATTCATCCTGCTCTTGGTTAAGATTGTTATAGACAGATTGTAGGTGAGGAAGCTTAGCTGATTACACCACCCTGTGAAGAACAAGCTGTCCTACATAATTCTTCTCCCAAACAAAAGTCTCTTAACAGTCTGTGAAGAAGACACTGATCAGACATTGAACTCAATGGACTAATCAGAGTTCTTAATGGGATGTTGTTTTGTGTTCATCAGTGTTCATTCAGCTTGTGGCCAAAACAAATAATAATAATAATAAACATCTAACAATTAAAAATAACACTGTCTTTCTATTTTTCTTTTCCAGTATCGTAAAGGTTACGGTAAGACCATTTTGGAGATAAACACACCTCAGCTTGAGCAGCTTCCTCTCATGGACATCAAGATCACAGACTTTGGGGAAACCGATCAGAAGTTCGGTTTTGAAGTTGGACCTGTCTGTTTTCTGGGATAAACTTACAGACATGAGCTGAGAGCAAAAGGAATTAAAAAAATCGACACAAATGACACGTAATAACTTGGATTCTTTGGGCATAGATATGTGCCAGAATAAATACATGATAAAAGACAATCTAAGTTGTAGACAAACACACACACAGAAGTCATTGTGAAGTAAGGTAAGTAGAAATGAAGGGAAAATAATTCTAAATCAGTTTGAAGGAAAGATGAAGATGCAGGAAGGATGATAAAATAAGCTCCACAGAGCAGAGCGGAGTGAAGATCGAGATTAGATGAGACATCCAAGAAGAATATTCTAAAACAAGCTGATGGCCTAATGGGGCAACTACTACAGCAAAGCAACCAAACACCCCTCGTCATTATCTTTCCTTCTCACTGTCTCGTTTTTTCCCAGGTGTCCTTCTCTACCTCTGTGCTTCAGTTCCAGAATCTCCTCTATGCCCTGTGTGCTTACTCCGGTTCAAGCTGAGACAACAAAAAAAGTTCCTATTATTTTTGTTATTGGATAAACTGGTGTGTTTCCATTTATCCTTTTATACTGTAATAAAGCCAGGTGGCAACATGTTGTACTGTTTTTTCCCCTCGTTAATGATTGACACAGTGGATTTCTGTAAATTGCATTACCTCCTTGTACACGCCTTGCAGAGAGATTCAAGCTAGTGATCTTACAATATTTGTGACCAACCCATTGACATATTTAAAATAATAAGCTTTAGTGGGGGCTTCTTGTAGTTCTATCAACTGCTCGAATTTTTGATTTTAAGATGGAAATTCCCTCTGAGCTTTCCATCGCTGACATCAAGTAACCATGTGATCTGTTTAATTCTCCATCAGTAACCTCTCTCATTACCTTCTCATGGGGAAAATGTGAATTAGAAACCATTTGTATAGAACTATTTTATTGTATTTATTTTTTTTTTCAAAAAGTAATTAAAACAAGGTGCTAAGCAGACCAAACCCTTTTTTTTGGCAGTACAAAATAAAATGTGGTGTTTTACCTGTATTCACCTGTTCATACCACCTTCTTGCTCGTAAAAAATTACATCAGAGTATGTTTCCAGGGTCAAGATAAAGTTTGGGTCACTACATTACAACAACATTACAGGGAAATATTTTGTGTGAAAATCTTTTTTAGCTTAATTTTCCTGGAAATGACAAGATATTGACCAGAGTTTTTGTGGTATTAAAAGACACCTCACAAATAAATGTTTGTTTTATTTTGCTCAATGGGCTACAATCTAACTCTTCCATCCACAACCAGCCTCAGTCTCACAGAACAGCAATTACTGTACATTAAACATGAAAACATTCTGACGCAATTGTACGTTGTATAGCAACATCACTTTTCATTTGGCTGTTCCACATGGGACGTTTTAACATATTATATAATTAGTGTTAATTTAACACTAATGTGTTGGGCAACTGATCAGAAGGTCATTAGTTTAATAACCAGGATCACCAAACTACCATTGCTGGGCTCCTAGCCCCAACTTCTTCGTTGTATAAAATGTGATTGTTTAATTTTAATTAAATTTTTTCCAGCCCTAAACATATTGCTAAACATTATGTTAAACAGTTGTTAAATAAACATTATGTTAAATATCTCCCTCTATTCAAAGGGTAAAATACAGCATGCAAACTTCTTATGACTAAGATACTAGTATTAATGTAGTAAAATAAATAAATACATATTACATAATTCTGATTTAGGAGTAACCTCTTTCCAACGCGTGGTGAATGTACAAAGGCAGTGGTGGCTCAAATGGTTAAAGGACTGAGTTGTTGATTGGAAGACCAGGAAGACCTGTGTTCGAGCACTGCCAGTCAGCCACTGTTGGGTCCTTGACCCTTAACCCTTCCTGCTCCAGGGGTGCTGTATTATCTCTGACCCTATCTTTCTAAATTGGGATATGTGAAGAATTTTACAAATTTTACTATGCAATTTACATTTGGGGGAAGTGGGAGTGCAGTGGTTAAGTTGTTGGACTGCTAATTGGACAATAGGGGTTCGATTCCTGGCACCACTGAGTTCCCACTGCTGGGCCCCTAACCAAGGCCCCTAACCCCCAGTTGGCTAGTTGTATAAAAGAGATAAATGTAAGTAACTCTGGATAAAAGTGTCTGCCAAATGCTGTAAATGTACATGTAAGAAGACAAAAGCAAGAAAAGGAAATTAAAAGGGAAGTGGTAGTTCAGCGGTTAATGTGTTGAACTGTTGCTCCTAAACTGCCATTACTGGGCCCCTGATCAATAGCCTTAACCCTGTTGCTCAGCTGAATAATAAATGGATAAAACTAAAGTCGCTCTGGGTAAAAACATTTGCCAAATACGGAAATTTTTTTTAAAAAGAGCGGCACCAGTGACGTCATTGGAAGAACAAGCAGTGCCAGTAAGAACATTGTAGAAGACTAGTGTGTGATGCTTTGTACGTGGTATATATTTTCGATGGACGTGTCTTTTAATTATGGAAGCTCATTTCCGCCACCACAAGATAAAAAAAATGTCATTATAATAAGATAAAATGTCAAATTATGACTTTAAATGTCGTAATCATGGCTTTCAGGCACATCCCAGATAGCAGGTTGCTATTGAACCCATACTGCATTGATTTCTGAACAGGTTTTGCACCATAAAATAGTCATTTTAATTATGAAAAATAGATAAAGATGGACATAAAAACAATATTTGTTTGACTAAAACTAAATCAATTTTTTTTTTACCTTGAGTCAACATTGATTTAATATTAATCCAGTCTTGCTTTATGTACATCAGGACAGTAAATCATGTCTGTTTTGATTTCTTTTTATCAATCAGAGATTATGTAGTAACAGTAAGTTACAGTAAGTAAGTCACAGCTCAGCCATCCCAGAAGGCATAATGATGTGTTTAATAATATCTAAATGCAGGTTCCGTCTATCAACGTAAACTTTGGCGTTCTGCTATCAGATCGGTTCTTGTTGCCATCTAGTGGAGGTTCGATTTTAAACTGCCAATAAAATCACGACCAGAAATCCATCTTATGCTTTGATTTTAAAACTGAACTAAGGATTGTATATCGCGATGATAAATAAATAATGTATATTTATTTCTGATTGTTTAAATAATACCAGACTTGGACCTATATGCACATCACAATAACGTGGATAAACTTCTGTTCTGTCAATAAGCCAGCGAGTCAACATAATTTCGACTTTTAATTACTT
Source organism: Bagarius yarrelli (assembly GCA_005784505.1). Taxonomy (NCBI): domain Eukaryota; kingdom Metazoa; phylum Chordata; class Actinopteri; order Siluriformes; family Sisoridae; genus Bagarius; species Bagarius yarrelli. The sequence goes on along the minus strand of VCAZ01000063.1, from coordinate 898,902 downwards.
TCTACGTAATATTTTATAATTATGTCATAATTTTACAATTATGTGGCGGAAATGTGCTTCCATATTTAAAAGTCAGACACAGGTGGCTAAAAGAAGTTTTAATAAACCCACCAGTCCAGCAGGTGGCGGTAATATCAACTGTCAGCGTTTTGACGTTCTAAGAAAAAGGTTATTATGACGACGAAGAAAAAGTGAACGCAAACGACGACATGGCCGCACTCATCAACACTTCCCGTGTCCTCGGAAAAAAGGTCTTATCCAAAGCGGTAAGCGGTTTCTATAATGTTAGTTTAATGCGTGTGTCCCGGTGTAAAAGGTGTTTAATACACGCAGAGTCTCTACACATTAAGTGAAGCTTTCAGTGAAAATGTCCTCTAGGCTTCAGGGTCAGACATTAACGTTACACAACGCAACAGCTGAGTGCGAACTGAGATGGAGACTGGGTTTAAAGAAAAGATGTGTAGTGGGGTTAGTCCATCAGAACGGAGTGAGTGAGTGAGTGAGTGAGTGAGTGAGTGAGTGAGTGAGTGAATGAATGAATGAATGAATGAGTGAGTGAGTCTAAAAGTGAGAGTGTTTGTGTGTGTGTGTGTGTGTGTGTTTGAGAGAGGAGCTTCAGTCTCCCCTGGCCACTTTATTAGGAACACCACCTTCCCCAAACACAGAACAGAAAGTGTCTTTGTTCAAAACCCTGTAGAGTTTCGGCTCATCTCCATCTTCATATCAGTTGTCTGAGTGAGGGGAAGGTGTGAGCTGAGGGACTGTAGGATGGAGTGGTGCGAGTTTGTGCTCCCATCTCCTCAAATATTTCATCTGTATTCTATCAGTTTGTTTTTTCTCTCAAATATAAAAGTGGGCTTCTTAAAAGTTGATCAACTAAACTGTAAAGCCAAATCTAGACTAAATATAAATATTATGAGCTCAAACAGTTTGGAATATGGCTGTTATAAATGAGGGCAGGAAGTTAGTAGGTGTAAGGGATGCGGAGGATAGGGCTAGACAGAGGCAGATGATTGACAGATAATGAAAAAAGAAGGGAACATCCAAAAGGAGAAGAAAACTCAGACCCCTGGTTTAAACACTTATTATTAAACACTACTATCCAGTGATTCAACTAATAGTGTGTATTAATCAAGTAAAGAATTAAGTGACTCAACAGGTGATCCATCTGGAATTTGTTTTGCCGCTCAAGCATTCATTAGTACCTTGACTTCTGACCTTTAACCCAGAAATGCTCTTTTTTGGATTATGAAGTCTTTAATGTTTTACTTAACCCAAATCTTCTGTAAACTTGACCCTGTCAGGTGCCCCCCGGATGCCCCGTCAGCCTCCGCAAGCTGCATTTCTCCATTTATGGGAAACGGGGAGACGCCAAAGTGTCAGACGCTGTAAGTTTTTCTCTCCTATTGGTTAAGTTGAACACAAACGAGACTATAGCTGTTCAGACCTGCACGATTAATTAATTAATCATTTTTTATTTCTTTTTCTCAATCTCCTAATACTACAAAACTATTTTAGTGCAGTATCATTTCATAAGCTAAACTGTCATAGCATGAGGTTATTATTGCGTGTTTAGTTTAATCAATAGGGATTTTACATGCCATTGTTATAAATAAAGAAACATTGTGCAGATATGCTCTGATTGTTCCCTTGATATTCTTCCAGATATCTACACATTATCCAGTGGTAGATCATGAGTTCGACGCTGTGGTGGTGGGAGCAGGTGGTGCTGGACTGCGTGCTGCGTTTGGGTTGTCGGAAGCTGGCTTTAACACAGCCTGCGTCACCAAGCTTTTCCCCACACGCTCACACACGGTGGCTGCACAGGTAAAAAAAAAATATCCGTGATACTTTCAGAATCTTTTTCTGAAAGTATCCAAACAGGAAGTTCTGTTCTTTTTTGTTTCATTTGGGTTTGAGATCATAAGAAGAATCTGGATTATTGGGTTATTACATGCGGATGTTGGAATTCCAGCCAATGTGTCCATAGAGAGATTAAATATTTTGGAAATGTAATTAAAAATATATTACATATATATAACTGTTCAGAATGAGAAAAATTTACTCAGGACGAAGGAAATTCAACCACAAGTAGTGATTCATCATTAAGTGATGATTTTTTGGGATGCAAAATCAGTACATCCTAAAATCATCCTAAAATCTTCACAATAATACTGGGAGTCACTCCGGCCTGTGTAATTTTTTGTTACAGACCGATTCGCCTCCTGTTAAAGAAAGGAACACCTATGTGGCTGTCATTAAAAAAAAGATTGAAGACCCTTGATTTAAACTGCCGTAAGGCCTGAGAGGCGTGTAATGGAGAAACATCCTATGTACTAACAGCCAGACTGTGAACATGTTAGCAAAGAAAACTCATCCCTTCATTCTCCATTGACTTTCACTACAGCAATTTAAAGCTGCTTTTGATTTATCTTTCTGTGTTGTGCAGCTTCTCAGGTGTGTGTTTACCTGCAGACTGATCTGAGCAGTTTATATCTCGGTTCCTGGTCTGGTGCGATTTGTAGTCCACATCCTGACACTTGATTTGTCTATAGATCTGGACTTTGCGTACAAACTCTGTTTGTTTATTTCAGTAAACTGACTGTGCTTTTCTCTTTAGGGTGGGATCAACGCTGCACTTGGGAACATGGAGGAAGACGATTGGCGTTGGCACTTTTACGACACGGTGAAGGGATCTGATTGGTTGGGAGACCAGGACGCTATTCACTATATGACGGAACAGGCTCCTGCGGCTGTGGTAGAGGTGAAAACCTCAAACTCTTCTTCACTGAATCATTTCCTTTTCTGATCTCTTCCTTTTTTGTTGTTATTTAACGCGAGGAGCAATAGAAAGTCTCAAACATCAATTCTCTCTCACTCATTCACTAACTCTGTGTCTCACTCACTCTGTTTCACTCACTGTGTGTCTCTCTCTTTGCCCCTCTTTCTTTCTCTCTTTTAATTACTATCTCTCTCTCTTTTCTTTCCTTTCTTTCTTTCTTTCTCTCACTCTCTTTGGCTCTCTCACCTTGCCTCTTTCTCTCTCCAGTTGGAGAACTTTGGCATGCCGTTTAGCCGTACGGATGATGGAAGGATCTATCAGCGTGCGTTTGGAGGCCAGAGTCTGAAATACGGAAAAGGAGGTCAGGCTCACCGCTGCTGCTGCGTGGCTGACAGGACGGGTCACTCGCTTCTTCACACGCTTTACGGAAGGGTGTGTAATAGCGCTGATTTTAGCCAGATCGCTTCAACACCCTTTTTCATTAGCGTTTTTGAACTCTGTGTGTCTTGTTGTTTGACAGTCTCTGAGGTACGACACAAGTTACTTTGTGGAGTATTTTGCGCTGGACCTGTTAATGGATGAAGGAAAATGCGTTGGAGTCGTCGCCCTGTGCATGGAGGACGGTTCTATTCATCGCCTCAGGGCCAAAAACACAGTGATTGCCACAGGGTAAAAGACAAGCAGCTTCAACTGATTCATAGACTTCTCTTTCTCTTTTTTCTGTGTTGTGTGTAGTCCGACGTTCTCCAGTTCTCCAATTTAGATTTTAGTTTAAACTCACAACAACTATGGAGGAGAAACGCTGGTTTGGGCTTCGCTTTTTAAAAGAGACTCCTTGTTGAGAATTGTTTGCTAGACATTTTCTTTGCAGCTGTTTTGCTCTTAAAATGATATCCAAGCTGAGTTTCGATTCAAAAGCGTTCCAGTTCTCAAAAGGTTCACCAATAAAAATATGGTTTAAAGTTTTTTGTCTATTGTCCTCAAGATGTGTGCTTACCTGCCCATCTGCTCAGGGTTCCAGGTCATTCTTTTGTCATATAATTAGGCAGTGGTGATTCCAATTGCTATACACCATCTTTGCCGAGCCCCTTAAATGTGCTCTGTTAGAAGGGGGTCTCAGGCAAATGTAATCATAACCAGAGGATGAACTGTTTAGACTCCTAAACTGAGGGTCAGAGAATTAGACTTGTTACATGTTTACTTCACTGACATTTTAATTCTTTGTTTTAATCAGCTGTATTCATCTTCCTAATGTTTTGTCTCCATAGCGGTTACGGTCGCACTTATTTCAGCTGCACTTCAGCCCACACCAGTACAGGAGACGGTAACGCCATGGTGACCCGAGCCGGCCTGCCGTGCCAGGATCTGGAGTTTGTTCAGTTTCACCCCACAGGTTAGGATCTTAATAAAGCTCATTGTTGTGATTTCTCTAATTAAAACTGAATTTCTCTGTTTAAATGTTGTATGAAGTTGATTATTAATTCACTCTCTATGAGGCTCAATCGTGATGGATCAGCCTGATCCTCTTCTTATTGCCCTTGTAAAAGATACAGCCAGCTAATCCCAGATGTGTAGGATTCTCTGTCATATTGAAGGCAGCAATCTAAAACACACACATTGCTGTATTGAGTTGCTTTTTTTTTCCATTTAAGCTAACTGATGTAGCTGAAAAACCCTGCAGCCTGTTTGTGCTTCATATGACTGCTGTTTAAACCCAGGGGGGAAAAAAAAATAAAATGTTGGGTGATGCCCAAAAACCATTTCCAGATGTAGCTGCATGCAAGCAAATACCACACCTGAGTCTTCTGAACACCATGATCAGCTGATTAAACAGAAGAAATCTGACACCGTTCAGTCGAGGAATGCACGGCACCGTGTAAAGTGTTTACCGCTGCGGTTGCGAGCTGTTCTTTTTACTTGCACCTTTTTCACATTCTAGCTTGAGAAGGTAAAACTAAATCTAATAATTTTTAGGCATCTATGGAGCTGGTTGTTTGATCACAGAGGGCTGCCGTGGTGAGGGTGGAATCCTGATAAACAGTGAAGGAGAGAGGTTTATGGAACGCTATGCCCCGAACGCTAAAGACCTGGCCTCCAGGGACGTGGTGTCGCGCTCCATGACTATCGAAATCCGTGAAGGAAGGTATGTGTCTTTTCTCATCTAATTTGTGCAGTTGTTTCAAATAAAGTGGTTGGTCTAAATTAGGGGTCTGTCCCAAACTCTGTCCTGAAGGGCTAATGTCCTGCAGAGTAGGGCTGGGGGGTATGACTGTATGTATCGTAATAGGTTTTTTATTCTGTGTATACTGCGTCATGTAAATAAAGAGGCGTGGATAACTCATATGCAGGGTGCTTGAGCCTGAGCAAGACCAGGGCTCACAAAATATCTAGCACATTGTCCTGGGGCTACTGTATCTTCCAGTCAGGCTATCAGAATGTTTCCCCGCCCTTTCCATTGTTTAATATGAGGGGAAAATATATTTCAATACTTTTTTTATTCCTTCACTGGGAATGGATCCTTGATCTTTCAGTTAGTGGTCCAATATCTTAACACTGCACGACCACCTGCCTGTAAATTTCAAGTTTACCTAGTAAGACAGATTCGGATTGCAGCTAAATTTCCCAGGACCGAGATTGATGACCCCTTAGTCTAAAGAAATGTTCTAACGTGTTGTTCTTGCTCAGAGGTGTAGGCCCAGAGAAGGATCATGTCTATCTCCAGCTCCATCACCTCCCACCTCAGCAGCTAGCTTCCCGTCTGCCCGGGATCTCGGAGACGGCCATGATCTTTGCTGGAGTGGACGTGACTAAAGAACCCATCCCAGTCTTACCCACAGTTCACTATAACATGGGTGGAATCCCCACCAACTACAAGGGACAGGTCTGCATCCCTGCCTCACTGAATTGGTGTTAATTACTCTTACAGTATAATTATTTTAGTTTACTGTACATGTTGTAAATGATGCAAAAAAATTGCTTTTGAAATGAATTTGAATCAATGAGTCAGTCACAAACTTGGAGTCAACACCCAAAATGATTCTCTGCATGAACAGAAGCACTTGATCATGATCTGATGCTGTGGCAGTGGTAATATATGAGAGTTGGTTTCTTGTGCAGGTCATCACTCACACCAACGGGGAGGACCGGGTTGTGCCTGGGTTGTACGCCTGCGGTGAATCCGGCTGTGCTTCTGTACATGGTGCCAACCGCTTGGGCGCCAACTCGCTGCTGGATCTGGTGGTGTTCGGTAGAGCCTGTGCTCTCACCATTGCCGAAAGCAACACTCCAGGTGAGCGGGAACATTTGCAAATGTTTACAGGTCTGTATTACACTAGTAGCCTCAGTACAGGGTTGTTTAGAACCATTAACCCTTTACAGTAACTGCTGAAGTGAAATTTATTTATGTATATCTACATACCCATGAACAAAAGAGAGAATTTTTAAACGAGTGCCTTCAGATGTTGATAAACATGATGAAGATGAGGATAATGATGCCAGTCTGCAGCCAGTTAAAGACAAAAAAATGAATCTTTTTTAAAATAAATGCTTCTTCTTTATAACCAGATGTTGCTTCCGAAAGGTGCTTCGTTATTTTTTTCTTTTATATTTGTTTCATAAACATTAATTTCACTTTTACTATTATTTAACTCTGAGCAACTGTTTTAGTCGTGTGTTAATATTCTGTTGAAACAGGAGAAAAGTTGGAGCCCCTGAAGCCGAACGCTGGAGAGGAATCAGTTGCTAATCTGGATAAAATCCGTTTCGCTAACGGCTCTACGAGGACTTCAGAGATCAGACTTAACATGCAGAAGGTATTTAATAGTACAGGTTTTATGTGAATAGCATTTGAAGGTAACATGTTTAGTTCTAGGTTTTAAAAAAAAAAAGGTAGTTAATTTCAAATGTTTAAGAGGTTCAGTTAAATAGACCGAAACATGAAGGACTGATGACATGAGATCGCCTGTTATTATGTATGTCACATATTTATTTTATTTCCTCAGCTTTAATATCACATCTTCCGCTTGGGTTTCAGACTATGCAGTCTCACGCAGCTGTGTTTCGCACTGGAGACGTCCTGAAAGAAGGTTGCGATAAGATGGACGCCCTCTATCAGACGCTAGACGACCTCAAGACCTTTGACAGAGGTTTGATTAGGGTTCATTCTAAACCAATTGACAATGTTGGTACAAATATCTCTATAAATCTTTAGAGAAAAATTCAGAATCAGAATGAAAGAAATCCTTTAATTGAAAGATGTTTGTGAATTTCACACAGTGTGATGTTTCACTGCTGTTGGCGCGTTTCAGGTATCGTATGGAACACTGACCTAGTGGAGACCCTGGAGCTGCAGAACCTGATGCTGAACGGCGTGCAGACGATCCATGCCGCCGAGGCGCGCAAAGAGAGCAGGGGAGCTCACGCTCGAGAAGATTTTAAAGCAAGTGCTACACTTAACAGCTGAAACACCACACTGTTTCCACCGGTAAACCAGTTCACAGAGAACACCTTTAGACACCTTTTAATAAGAACAACCATGTTTTTAACTTTATCTAGACGCGTGTGGACGAGTACGACTACTCGAAACCGTTGCAGGGACAACAGAAGAAGCCGTTTGAGCAGCACTGGAGGAAACACACTCTGTCCTACGTAGATCCAAAGACAGGAAAGGTGGGATTCTACTAACTGTGTGTGTGTGTGTGTGTGTGTGTATATGTGTGCTCTTTTTAATAATTAATAAAACATGTCATCAACTTCTCGGCTGTATAAACTCTCCTGTGCGTTTCTGCGTCTCAGGTGACTCTGGAGTACAGACCTGTGATTGATGAGTCTCTAAACGCCGAAGACTGCGCCGCCATTCCACCTGCTATCCGCTCCTACTAACCGCAGACACTCCGTCACTGCTATTTACCAGTAACACACATCGAGGCTTCATCTACTTTACAGGACTGTATCTAAATCTCTGGCATTCGGGATAAACAGTTAATCGCTACTGAAATAGAAAAAAATCTGGAAATGATGTACAAACTGCAGCTCTCTTCTTTCCTCACACTTAAACATGATTAAATCCCACATGTGCTTGTTGTTCCACTCCGTGAGCCTCGTTTATCAAGTTCTATATAAACACCATTAGGAGTGTCTGTATAAACGTGTGTCGCATAATAGTGTCTCACACCCCAGCTGAGTGAAATATTTAAAATTTCCTATGTAAATAAAATAAAAAGGATTTGATTGATTGATAATAAGATCAAACAACTACTTTACAACAAAATCTTTGCCCAATATTTTGTTTTATTTGTCAAAGATGATCATTTTGACCCATCGATTCCTGATCTCAATCCGAACATATAGACTCTGATTCATTCATGATAACAATAATAATAAATCATTAATCAGCACCAAACAGCCTTTTTAAAGGAACCACTATTATAAATTATAAAGGATTTTTCCTCAACAATGTAATAAAAACCAAAACCTTTTTGTAGGTATAAATTTCAGAAAGAAACGGCTTATTTAACAATACATCCGTTCTGAAAAACCTACAGCATGTGTAAATGTGTGTATAAACTGTGTTCAGGGATTAAAGATTTAAAAAAGGCTGATGTGAATCTGACTTCATATATATATATATATATATATATATATATATAATGTGTATGTATATATGTAAGTATAAAGTAGAACGTATGTGGAGTATGACAGGCACTGTAATGACTGATGATCATAAAGCCTTTAATCCACTGGCTGCTTCCTGAAAACCTGAAGGACTCAGTCAGAGCAACTTTACATGGTTTCATGTTTTTATTCAGTCCCTGATTTCCCTCAGGGCGAATAGCACACTGATACACACTTCTGTCGGGTGCAGCAGTAAAATAAAGACGAAAGATTCTGAAGATATTCAGAAGACAGAACGAGCATGTTTTTTATACAACCTCTTCACAGGTCAATACATCATAAATAATAAATTCACTCAGCCAGTGGGAGGAAACACACTCGAGTAGCTAGAATAAACCCGCTAACGGTGTTCTAATTACACCTCCAGTTAGTTAAGTGCGTTAATACAGACTACAGGAAAATTGACATATAATTAGTATCTAATATTTAAAACAATAAACCAGCGCCTCCAATTTGTGGCCTCCAAAATCCCCAACTAGCTGCACCACAGAGGCGACAGTTTGATGGGTCAGTTTCTATCCGTTGGGTACATCAGATTCCACGGTTTTCTGACTGTCGATTGTTTACTCCAGCACGTACTATCAGTTAGCAGAGCTCAAACTTGGTTTACATTCAGATTATAAAAAACGCAGATATTATAAAAGTGACAAAAACAAATCACTGCTGCAAACCAAGAACTTCTTTACGATCAGCAGCAGCATTGATTTAATTCCATGCAGGTCCTTCCTGAAGGTGTGTGAAGCTTCGTCCTTACACATGCACTATGAATCAGTGGATCAGAGTGTTGTGTTGTCAGATCATGTGATCGCTATAATTATTGATTAGAAACATGAATCGACATTCTATTAACCGAGAGAAAGAAAAAGAGAGAGATGAAGAAGAGCACCCTGTTCCATAGCTGTTTGAACAGTTTATCTTTTTGTCTATCAAATAAATAAAACACAAAATCAGAGCGGCAGTCTGCACAGCATAACCACTTGTAGAAAATTTCGTTTTGGAAAAAAATTATCACGTGCAAATGGAAGCAAAGACTGACGCTGAAAAGTCCTGTGCATGTTGCGTCCTGCCAAAATGGTCGACATAGTAGATTATCAGGGATTTTTTTTCTTTTGCGTTATTGATGCATATTAAACGTATAAAAATGATTTTCATAACACCACCGCAGGGCCCAGGAGCTGCTATTAAGGTTTGTGTCCATTTTATCCATTCACGCACTTTTGTATCTGATCACAATGATATACAGCTTAGTACATCGCATGGCAACCAAGTCTGACGTTTAAAAATGAGCAGCTGAGGCAGTAGAGAAAGACACTTTATTGCTTAATTACGGATCTGGGAAAAGCCATGTGTCTGTCTGAGCTTTTTTGTTCCCCTCATCAGCAGCAGCCGCAGTGAAATTCAGCGCTGGGGTCCAGCAGAAATGTGGCTCGGTTGCGGTCGTTCGGAAGGCAGTCCAGATGATACCAAGCGTCACAGTCATCACACTGCACCCACTGCACCGTGTCCTGCTGTGGCAGACGACAACACAACGAGGCACAAGGCTCAACGCCCTGCGTTGCCCTGGTTTCTTCTTCGTTTTCATCATCATCTTCGTCCTCAGAGGAAGACGATGCTGATGATGATGAGGAGGAAGAGGACGAGGAGCTGGATGACGATGAGGAGGAAGCGGGAGATGGAAGGGAAGCCTGGGGTAACGGGTGCTTCCTGGGTCTGCCACGCCGTCTACTGCAAAAAGAAAAGTTTTTAAATGTCATGAAATCCATAAATCAACCGCCGTTCCAATATTAACATTAACACTTTCAAAAGTTGCACAATCTGAAAAGTAAGAACAATTCAGTCACCCTGCAGTGGACACAATTGTAGGCCTTTACAATCTGATCAGGAGTGACTGACCTCAGACACCTCAATTCAATTCATCACAAAACCAAAATCACAGGTTTACAATCAAAAAAAACATTACAAACTGGCTAATTATTAGTTATAAATCAACACTGCTGCCAAGTAATGACGTAATGAGTTTATTACTTAAACAGGCGCTGAAAAATGCAAACCCCCCAAAAAAGTTTTTTACTAAAAATTTAAGCACAGAAACATTCCAAATGCTGTTGTCAATTACAAGTTGACATGCATACAGTGCCTTGACAAAGTACTTATACTTTTTTCACCCTGAAGACACCATCCCCACTTTTAACCATAGTGGTGGCAGCATCATGCTGTGGGGATGCAGGGACAGGGAAGATAGGTGGAGCTAAATGCAGGGCAAACCTGGAAGAAAACCTGTTGAAGGCTGCAAAAGACTTGAGATCTGGAAGGAGGTTCCAGCAGGACAAACACCCTTAACATACAGCCAGAGCTACAATGGAATGGTTAGAAAAACCAAGTCAAAGTCTAGACCTGAATTCTATTGAGCATCTGTGGCAAGACTTAAAAATTGCTGTTTACAGATGCTCCTTATCCAATCTGGCTAAGCTTGAGCTACTTTGCAAAGAAAAATGGGCATAAAATTCAGTCTTTGGATGTGCAAAGCTGGTAGAGTCATACCCCAAGCTTGCAGCTGTAATTGCAGTGAAAGGTGGCACTACAAAGTATTGACAAGGGGGCTGAATACAAATGCACACCACACTTTTCAGATTTTTACTTGCTTAAAATTGCAAAAACCATGTATCATTACTGTTCCACTTCACACTTAGGTTTGTGGTTGTAAGGTGACAAAATATGAAAAGTTTAAGGGTATAAATACTTTTTCAAGGCACTGTGTGTGTGTGTATATGTATGTATGTATGTATGTACAGGGAGTGCAGAATTATTAGGCAAATGAGTATTTTGACCACATCATCCTCTTTATGCATGTTGTCTTACTCCAAGCTGTATAGGCTCGAAAGCCTACTACCAATTAAGCATATTAGGTGATGTGCATCTCAGTAATGAGAAGGGGTGTGGTCTAATGACATCAACACCCTATATCAGGTGTGCATAATTATTAGGCAACTTCCTTTCCTTTGGCAAAATGGGTCAAAAGAAGGACTTGACAGGCTCCGAAAAGTCAAAAATAGTGAGATATCTTGCAGAGGGATGCAGCACTCTTAAAATTGCCAAGCTTCTGAAGCGTGATCATCGAACAATCAAGCGTTTCATTCAAAATAGTCAACAGGGTCGCAAGAAGCGTGTGGAAAAACCAAGGCGCAAAATAACTGCCCGTGAACTGAGAAAAGTCAAGCGTGCAGCTGCCAAGATGCCATTTGCCACCAGTTTTGCCATATTTCAGAGCTGCAACATCACTGGAGTGCCCAAAAGCACAAGGTGTGCAATACTCAGAGACATGGCCAAGGTAAGAAAGGCTGAAAAACGACCACCACTGAACAAGACACACAAGCTGAAACGTCAAGACTGGGCCAACAAATATCTCAAGACTGATTTTTCTAAGGTTTTATGGACTGATGAAATGAGAGTGAGTCTTGATGGGCCAGATGGATGGGCCCGTGGCTGGATCGGTAAAGGGCAGAGAGCTCCAGTCCGTCTCAGACGCCAGCAAGGTGGAGGTGGAGTACTGGTTTGGGCTGGTATCATCAAAGATGAGCTTGTGGGCCTTTTCGGGTTGAGGATGGAGTCAAGCTCAACTCCCAGTCCTACTGTTTCTGGAAGACACCTTCTTCAAGCAGTGGTACAGGAAGAAGTCTGCATCCTTCAAGAAAAACATGATTTTCATGCAGGACAATGCTCCATCACACGCGTCCAAGTACTCCACAGCGTGGCTGGCAAGAAAGGGTCTAAAAGAAGAAAAAGTAATGACTTGGCCTCCTTGTTCACCTGATCTGAACCCCATAGAGAACCTGTGGTCCATCATGAAATGTGAGATTTACAAGGAGGGAAAACAGTACACCTCTCTGAACAGTATCTGGGAGGCTGTGGTTGCTGCTGCACACAATGTTGATGGTGAACAGATCAAAACACTGACAGAATCCATGGATGGCAGGCTTTTGAGTGTCCTTGCAAGGAAAGGTGGCTATATTGGTCACTGATTTGTTTTTGTTTTGTTTTTGAATGTCAGAAATGTATATTTGTGAATGTTGAGATGTCCTATTGGTTTCACTGGTGAAAATAAAAAATTGAAATGGGTATATATTTGTTTTTTCTTAAGTTGCCTAATAATTATGGACAGTAATAGTCACCTGCACACACAGATATCCTCCTAAAATAGCTAAAACTAAAAACAAACTAAAAACTACTTCCAAAAATATTAAGCTTTGATATTAATGAGTTTTTTGGGTTCATTGAGAACATGGTGGTTGTTCAATAATAAAATTAATCCTCTAAAATACAACTTGCCTAATAATTCTGCACTCCCTGTGTATAATATATCTATATATATATATATATATATATATATATATATATATATATATATATTATATATATATATATATATATATATAAATAAAGACATGGCAGAAATGACCATTAATAACGATATAGGATGCATTTGTAGAACAAGCGCCGGTAAGATGTGATGCGTAGCCTCTACCAAAATTATTTTTGTAATGTTCAAATTTTAATACAATTTTCCCCTCAGACAGACAACTAATTTGTAAGATATTAAATTATGAAAGCAATGCAAGTACAATTTCAATCACTTTATCCAAAAGCATTTGGATAGCCGAGGCATTGCACAGACCAATTTTTACTATAGCATGTGCCAAATAAAATAATGCTTATATAGTATAAAACTCAGGTGTGTGGAATATTTGCTCTGATTAGTTTGAATCTTTAAGGTGTTTTTCTTGCATGTAAAATAATCACAAATCACCAGTGTGAATCATTAATTTGGCGTACCCAGTGGTGGCAGGGAAGCGAACGTGTCCTCTCATTGTGTTGGCCGGTCTCGCTGGGGGAGTGACCAACTGATAGTTTTCTCCTCCAACTACCAACGAGGAGCATATGGGCGTGCTATTTGCCCTTCTCCTGCCGCGAGGAGCTGAAGAACAGCGCTTCTGCTGCCGGCATCCCACCAGATTCACACACTTGTTGAGGCCAGGGTTTTCACTCTGGTGCTTCAGGATCAGAGTAAACGGAGGCTGCCCAAGTTTTCGGCTGTTGAACTGATTGATTGCTGCATTTTGCTTGGGAGCCACCGGCCTGGTGTCTAGCTGTGGCCTCGTGCTTAACTCTCTGCTGGACAGCGGAGACTGTGAGATCTCGGACTCAGACTTGTAGAGACGCCGTCTCTTGCCAGCTTTGGCTTTCCACGCTTCCTCTAACCCATTCCTGCAGCCATCATGGTCCTCCACACTGTCGTCCTCCAACAGCACGGTGTGGGCCGATTTGCGTCGACTCTTGGAGGACGGTGGGATGGACTTTGCGGGCTCTCGACTATCAGAAAAAGGAGGAGTTGAAGGTGGAACCAAAGTTTGAAATGAAGGCGTGTCTGCTGAATTTAGGCCAGCGCTTTTGTCTGTCCGCATGAAGGTCCAGCGACTGCCATTGATCTTACTAAGACTGCCAATGGAGTTAAGAATGACTGTTGCTTTATTAATAGACAGCTTGGAAATGTCGAGGCCGGGCTCCTGCTTGGAGTCCAAACTCGTTCGAATCCGGTTATTGATATTGGATGAGAAAGAGCTTGCTTTTGGGACAGTTATGGCATCGAAGTCTTGTGGACTGACCCTGACCTTCTGGAACAGGAAGTAGAACTCTGGGCTCCCATGTACTGTCTGGCCACCAAAGGTCAGCGTGTCACCATCAAATATCTCCAACAAGAGACCAGACTGAATTCGGACATCGTTCACCCACGTACCTGTTAACAGATAATTCAAAATGATGATGATCTAAAACACAGTGATGTTATAAAGATTTAGACTTTAGCACAAAATATGCTTTATCATACAGAATATCAACAGAAAACAGGAAAAAAAACAAAAACAAACCACTGACTACTTAACACCAACCGTAGCTGCTTCGGTCCATCACTTGGACCCTCCAGCTCTCTTCTCCAGCAGCATCACTTTGTTTCTCAGCATGCAGCTCGGCATGCACACGTGAAATAGATGACGATTCCAACGTGACATCGCACAACTCTGGCAGCCGGCCCAACCGGAACACAGATTGTGCGAGAGCTGGACGGAACGTGTACAGGTCATGGGCCGAATCTGGAGCAGCACCACCGGAGCTGTTTACACTACTCGACGAGCCTATTCTCAGGAGCTGAAAACACGGCTGGATTCCAGGGAACATGATGGCGAGCAAACCAGGTGCAAAAGTCAAAAAGACACCCACCGGTAGGCGACTTATAGCGAAGCGGCTGCAGGGTCACAACCCACCATCGTGGAGGTTCTGTACTCATTAAATACAGATTGTTGCATAAACTACAGCAATATCATGAGGAAAAGTGTTAACAGTTAAAAGAAAAAACACAATGGTACTGCTGTGTTATACGTGGTAAAGGTGGGGTCCCAATCAGATGCTCATCATCCTGAAAATGAAAACAAAAAAAAAAACTTATATAAAAGGAAAAATGTTAAATATGCCAATGAATGTTCATTTAATGAAGAAATAAAACATTATAATACTTTACATTATGAGCATTAAAATAACACGCACATATTATAAAGCTTGTTTTAAATAAGATCGTCTGGAGTTCAGCCACTGCTCAAGTCTTATTGTTTAGCATTCAGAGCTAGTTTTTTAGCTAGCACGCTAGCCGAACACTCAAAATTGGGAAAGTTCTTGAAAACGATGTTGAAACACAAATCAGACCACAAATCAGACGCAGTGTGTCTAATACAATCAAAACATTATTTAGCTTGATCGATCAGAGGCAATGCGCGACTGCACTTTTAACGCCACCGAGTAAACAGGAAATGCCGAAAGGAAGGCGCTAAAGACGGTTTAGCGCACGGCGAGTGCAAGAAAACGTCAAATAAAGTGCTAAAAAGTCATTTAAATCCCTGTTTCAGCGCAGCAAAACGTTTAAAAATCATGACATACCCTAAATACGACGCCGGATTACTGCCAACCTGAGCGTTAAAGCTCTTACTGTTTCCTCCTCACTAACTTTTTAGCGATTTCTTCCCAGGAAGTGCTTTGAAATTTGGCGCGCCGGTTTCCCTGCGCGAGATGAGACTTTACTTCCGGTCTGACTGCAGGCACGGTGAATTATCTGTTTTAATTCTGACTGGAACCGCGTTTCGGCTAAACTGTCATTAATAATATAATTGTTCGTATTTCTTTGTGTTTTAAATGTTAAAATGTGCTTTATGAAGCAGGAAGTCTTACACTTTATTTTGTTTTGTTTCCGATGTTTCCCAAGTCCCGCGGCACTAAGAGTCCAAAGGCGGGATCAGACATGATCAAGCTCCTCCCACTTGGGCGGAGTCGAAACGCCCGATTTACCCCAGTGGCGGGAATTTTCAGCTCGTGATGTCATTCTCGACCTTCGCTCCTTCGTGGTTTATAGCGAGACGAAGTAATCTAAAATAATCACCGAAAAACAAAAAGACGCTTTTTACCGCGTTTTAATCATTAATTTTAAATAAAACTAATTGCGAAAGCTCTATTTAACATTTAATCCAACTATACTTATTAATCAGTGAAATAATTGCAGATATTTATTAGACATTTTTTGAACGCTGAAGTGATTTTCTTGTTTCATGTATCACACAATAAACATAACTTAATAATTACATGCATAAAAATGAAATAATTGATGAATTGTTAATAGTTCTAATATTCGTTGATTAATCGACTATCAAAATAATCTTGTTGCAGGCTCAATTATGATAATCATTAAAACATTGCTAGCTAACAGTAGCACAGACAGTACACATGCTGTTTAATGCAGAATTCTACATTTATTACAATATTTTTTTACAGCTAGTAGAGATCTGGTTAAAATATCTTGTAGCTTAATATAAAAACTACATAATGACATAGGTGAGAAATTGGATGATGAGTCTATATGGTACAAGGAGGTACAAGGAAGAAAATAACTGACTGATAAATGTTTTATTATACGTTCACATCTTGAGTTTACCTGAGTACAGACAAAAGACTCAGACTTAAAGTGGATGCTTAGTGGTTAAGGTTGCTGACGGTAGATAATGGGTTTAATCCCTAATACCACCAAGATGCCACTGCTGGGTCTCTATGCAAGGCCCTTAACCCTAAAATGCTCATTTGGATTAAAACTTAAGTTAGGGTAAAGGCATCTGCCAAATGCGAGAAATGTAAATGAAACGTCAAATTATTAAATACATAAAGATCCATAAAGTCTGTAATAGCTTCTGTAATATTCCTTTCCTATCCCTATTTTTTTTTATAACAAATACAATAAATTAATATATTGTATATTGTATGAGATTAAACCTACACCATTTCAGATCTTGCTAAACATGCAAGAACTGTTTCACTCCTCGTGTTTATATGCTACATTTCTAAGAAAGGACATTTCTATTACTTCATTAAAGTCTCAGTGTTTCTAGTAGAAGAGAGTTCGACACACAGATAGACATTTTTGTGATTTTAAAGCCTGACATTTGCCATAAACTTTTTTTTTTATAGTTGATCGATGTCTCCCCTCCAGGTTTATCCTGTGCCCATCTTTGGGGTAGTTGGACCGGATCAGTTCCAGACTTTGAGAAAGCTGTCCCATGATCCAGTGCACACACATATGCCATCAGCTGGTACTCCAGTGCAGCTCACTCTGTTATCATGCCCAGACAACACGCCTGCAATAAGACATTAAAACAGTTGAAGATAAGATAATCTGGCTTTCCTTCCATTAACAACTTTCCACTGCATTCCAACACCACTAATACAGTCACACCGCTTTGTCTCTGCTCTTCTGTCTGTCACCTACCAACTTTCTCGCCTTTTAGCAAGTCCCAGATGTTGCAGTTAAAGTTGTCATATCCGGCAAATATAAGGCGACCTGACGCAGACAGGGCCAGTGATGTCACCGCACTGTTCATTTGGCCATCCTCGTAGCACATCACTTCCTGATCAGAGCGGATGTCAAACAACTTGAGAGTGCAGTCGTCTGAACCAGTTACAAACGCATTGCCATTGTTCAAGAACTGGAGGGAAAGAGGTGTGTGGACATTAACTATCAACACAAAGAATTATTATTAATATTACTATTATTTTATTACTATTATTATTATTATTAGTAGTAGTAGTAGTAGTAGATGTAGTAGTAGAAGTAGTAAATGTACTCTGTCTATAAGAGAGTTCAGAGTATTTTAATTATTTTATTCCTATATACTTTTATACTTATATATATATATTCTTTTATCTCGATATTTATTTATCTAATACATTTATTTACCATAACAGAATCACTGTGGATTTTACGCCTTTGCACTAACTACCCTGTTTATGGTTTTAGTTTCTGCCCTTTCTGTGTCAGAGTCAACGTTCCCCGTCATACCACCAGAGGGCAACCATGTATGTTTCCTCTTTATTGTTTATTAAAACTAGTTGATTGTTCATGTCACTGTAACGTTAGCATGCTGTGCGTTGCTGTTTTGTGTCGTTATAGTCTAGTTCCAAGTTTGCTGTTTTGTTACTTTGACTTTGTAGACTGACACTTTGCACTTACTCCAGCTCAAGAGCAAAGTCAGGATTAAGCATGGGGGTAATTATTAAATTACATGGGGATAATTATTAAATTATTATCCCCATGTACTTATACTCACCGAAATGGCATTGACATCACTGGTGTGGCCCTGGAATGTCTGCTTGCATGTTCCGTCCCTGATGTCCCACAGTTTGGCTAACGAGTCACAGGCCCCAGAAACAAACATGTTCATATCATTGGCAAGAGCCAGACACATACAGTCACCCACATGGTTAAGAAAGACAGTCTTCTGCTTGCCAGTCTCTATGTCCCACAGTGCACTAGAGAAGAACAAAGTGGCAGGATTGGATGAAGAAATTCAAGAAAACTGTATGTTAGTTTCCTGTACAGATCGAAAATCAGATTAAATTCCTGACCACATTTATAGACCAGTTGGAGAATCAATTAAAAAAAAAATCTGTAAAGTGGGACCACGACCATGTTACATTACTACAGTAACTTTGTATACCATGTGGTGTCACCGGAAGAAGTGAGAATTTCATTGTCATTAAGAAAGCGGGCGCAGGAGAGGTAACCTGTAGAAAAAAGAGTCACTGTGTAAATATTATACATCCATTTTCCCAATTTTATTCCATCCATTTTTTAATACATTTATCCATTCTTTTTCCATGTTACCAGTGTGTGCGTCTAACTCTTTCACAATCTTAACGACAGGCGTCTTCAGGTTGTAGACGGTGCACATGTTGTCAAGACCACCACTGGCTACCAAGTTTCCAGAGGGAGCATAACCACAGGTCATCACCCATGATGACTTCAGAGGAACTGCATTAATCTGGTGTGAAAAAGAAAAGAACAAGTTCTGTTTATGTAAAATGTCATTCAAACAAGGTTGCCAGAAATTTTTCTGTGTTGAGTATTGTAACAGAGTTGAATAGCAATGCTTCACAAACTTTTTCTGCCAGGCCCCTCTTTTGCAGAATACCCCCCCCCCCCACACACACACACACACATAAAGTCATAAAGACACTATAAGAGGGGATATATTGGTAGAGAGTGGTAGATCAGTGTTTAAGGTATTGGACGCTAATTGGAAGATCAGGGTTTGATTCCCAGGACCACCAAGCTGCCACTGCTATGTTCTTAAACAAATCCCTTACCCGGCAAGACTTCCTGCTACTCATTTCGTGCTCCATTATTATAACTTCTCCCCCAGGGGTCACGCCCCCTAGTTTAGGAACCACTCAAGTGGTATTTAGCAGGGATAAAATAATTTATCTGCATTGAGTATAGTAAGAGATAAATGCTTCCTGCTGTATGTGTTCCGATACCTTTAGATGGAGTAAAACAGTTCCAAAATGTTGGATCAGTCAATCAATTAGTAATAATATGTCAATAACTAGTATCATGTGAAATAATTGGAGCTGTGAGTCTGTAAGTTCTTCCCTTATAGCTTTACACACACACTGGCCAATACACCTCGGAACATTTATGCATTATCCTGTTATTTATTTGTCGGACAGTTGTGTAAGAAAAAAGAGACTGATTGAAAAACTCTGTCCTGTTGGCGTCTCTAGCCTCTAGCCATTGTAAGATGCTTTTCTGCTCTGTGGTTTCTGCAGTCTTCTTGTCAGCTCAAACCGGTCGGGCCATTTCCCTTTGCTGTCTTTTATGAACAAAGCAGTTCCACCCACACTAGTGCCATTCACTGTCTGTTTTTTTAATCGGCTTTTTTTTTAAAAAAATACTCAAACCAGCTTGTCTGGAAACAGTAATTATACAATGTTTAATGTCACACATTTTCCCTACGCCACTGTTTGCTGTAAACATTAATTGAAGTTCAGGGACACTTCACTATCCCACCCTATCACTGTCTGCTCCTGTCTTTGTACATTGTAGCATTACATTATACTTTCACAGGAACTAAGAAACCCAAACACTGTTCCAGCATGAAGACATGCTGTGTTCTGATTGTAGTGAAAGAACTGGAGTGTCCTGTACAGAACCCTGACTTTGATTTAACCCTTTATACTGAACACCTTTGGGATGAACTGAAACACAGACTGAACCGCAGACCTCCTCACTCAACATTAGTGTCTGATCTCACTAACACTATTGTGATCTTTTATTAGTATGATCGAATGATCATGTTTCCATTTTCCGCAGTCACGCAAGACAATTTAGTGGAAAACCTGCACAAAAATGATTATAAGAGGAGAGTGAGACTTTATCTGGAATAGGATGTGATCAACATATACAGAGGTGATGGGCAAGTGTTTCAATTTTTTTTAGATATATACACTGTATGTTTACAGACACTGCTGTTATGAGATGTTTGTTTATGGTGTAGGAATTATTGTTTATAGGTAACAGGTAAGCTCCACTATTTATTCAGACCACGTGATGATCGTGTAGGGTTCATCACATGGTGCTGTGTTCTGTTTTTTCAGAAATTTAAAGCATTTGACAGTTTCTGTTTCGAGGCTAGAACTTGTCCATAATTAACACGACTTAATGATCTAATGACAGACAGGAGCTGAACTCATGTGCACTTACTGTACACAATTTATAAGTCAAATTTTATTACTTAAACAAGAACAATTTTGGGGCAGTGGTGGCTCAAATGGTTAAGGCGCTGAGTTGCTGATCTGAAGACCAGGAAGACCTGGGTTCAAGCCCCGCCACTGGCAAGCCAACCACCGTTGGGTCCTTGAGCAAGACCCTTAACCCTTCCTGCTCCAGGGGCGCTGTATCATACTAAGATGGGATATGCGAAGAAAGAATTTCACTGTGCTGTAAAAACGTATATGTGACGAAATAAAGGCATTTACATTAACACACTGTGTGTGTGTGTGTGTGTGTGTGTAATAAAGTGAATCAATGGCAATGATAAATACAATCCTTAATAAATAGCTACTATTTACATTTACAGCATTTGGCAGATGCCCTTATCCAGGGTGATTTACATTTATCTCTTTTATACAACTGAGCAATTGTGGCTTTGCCCAGCAGTGGTAACTTGGTGGAGCTAGGAATTAAACCCCAATCTTTCAATTAGCAGCCCAACACCTTAACCACTGCAATACCAAAGCCACTTGGATGTAAGAGTTGATATAACTGCACTTTCTGACTTTATACATTATTAAATGCCAAAAAAATGTTGCTGTAGATACATCAGAAGTATTGTTGTGTAAGTCTTACCTTGTTTCCTGTGTGAGTATCCCAAATAAGGAGCTTTCCATCCTGTGAGGCACTGACCATCAGCCTGACAACAGAAAAACATGGAGAACGGTGACGATATGCACAGGGACATTGTTTTTCTTTCTTTCTTTTTTTTTCTTTCTTTTTTTTACTAATTTTTAACACAGCACCAAATTACTACAGCATAGCACACTGACTAACTCTTTGATTTATCTTGTTCTTAATTTATTCTACCAAGTCTTAGGCTATTTCAGGCCAGAGATTAAACATCAATCTAATTGTTGAAGAGGGTTGAAGATAACCACAAGATGCTAAGAGAATGCTGTAAAGAACATCTGATCCAGGCTGGGTAGATCAGGGGACAATCACATACAGAACAGTAAGTGATGCTGACTTGGTCTTGGATTAAAACACAAACATGAGGAACTAAACTGATGTAATTTTGTCAATTATTTTATACATAATAAATGCAACCATGTCCTCACTGCTTTAAACTTTAAAGAAATCGTCTGGAACTACTTACATAGAACGTCATTATGTTTGATTACAATAGTTATTTTTGGTCATTTGTAAATGCAGCTTTGATCATACAGATTATTACTGTTACTGTGATATTATTATTGTATTGTGTATGATCTTGCCTTTGTCAGATGTGGTATTTTATTTCCTAGCTTTTGTGATCTGTATCTGGAGTATCTGTATCTCATGCACTGGACTTTAACCTGCTATCTGTATAACCTGCTATCTGTAGCCCAGTGCAGGGCGTAGATTTTGGCCAAGTGTCCCTTCAAGGTCTTCCTGGTCTTCAGCTGTATTGTTGGTGTAACTGAAAGTCCAGAGGCAGCATCAGCAAAGTCTTTGTCATGAGCTGCCTTGCGTGCTGTCTACAGAATAAGAGAGAAATTCGAGTCGGGTTACAGAATAATGCCCGCCGTATGGCGAGAGCGTGAAGTGTTAAATCTGATCTCAAGGTAATACCATGCAATTTAAATAAAATAAGAGTGTGTCAGAATGTCATGAAATTTGTGTGTGTGTGAGATAGAGGTCCTAATCTGAACCTGTACACAAAATGTATAGTACATTTATTTATAAATACTATATTAAAATATGACTTTAAGATCAACCTCAATTTGTGCCTTCAGGGTTTCAATTTCCTTCTTCATTTTCTCCATTTCCCCCATGGCAGCAGCTAAAGGACGTAACTGCTGATAACAGTGAATAAATACAAGATGACCTAAAACTGGAAGACAGAAAAAACACAACACTCAGTGTACTAAATCAAGCATTACTACAACAATTAAACACTGAATTTTGTGTGGTATGTGCCTGAAATAAAATGTTGGAAAACTGATCTGAGGTCAAGAGACCTTAGTTATGACCAAACTGCCACTGCCGGGCCCTTAAACAAGGCCCTTAACCCTCAAATAGGAGGTTGTATAAAAAGAATACGGTAAATCCCTCTGGATTAAAAAGTCTAATAAATGCTGTAAATATAAAAAAAATCTACCTCAAAGTCCTGCTAAATATAGCTGTTAATCCTGAATAATGCTGAACAATTCAGGAGGAAAATTAACATCTACATTCTGGGAATAAGATTACAAATCAGTTCCAAAGAACCATATCACTTTTTTAATAATTGTACAGGGCAGGATGCGTTGTGTAAATTTACCAGTCAGAATTTGGTGAGGCAACAGCAGTGAATCATTTACTTTATGCAAAGCAACCAGTCAACATTTCCTGGAGTGACAGCGGAATAAAGATTGTTGAGTTGTAAAGTCTGGGAGATAAAGAAGCTTAGAGAAACACAGGATTAACTCAAATCTCTTGTGATCTGATTACTAACTGCTCCTGACCACTGAATCCAGAGTGGAGGTGTGCAGAAAGAGAGCAGGAATCAGACGGATTGGTGGATGTATGAGTT
The DNA here is from genome assembly GCA_005784505.1 of Bagarius yarrelli. Taxonomy (NCBI): domain Eukaryota; kingdom Metazoa; phylum Chordata; class Actinopteri; order Siluriformes; family Sisoridae; genus Bagarius; species Bagarius yarrelli. The sequence continues at coordinate 875,757 of VCAZ01000063.1, read as the reverse complement.
TAGCAACAGCCTTTTTTGCTAATTAGAAAGATTTGACTGCAGTGTTGTTATTATGATCATCTGCAACGTCATTCTTATAAGATTTTAAGTATAATGAATATAAGTATATTAAAATATTTATTGTAATATGATATTTTATTAAATCTCCACACAGATTCGACTCAAGTTTCCATTATATTTATTATATATATATATATATATATATATATATATATATATATATATATATATATATATATATATATATATATATATATATATATATAAGAAGCACACAAGGAAAAAGATCTGATGTCTCTCTAATTCGCTATACAATAAAATGCATGTGATCCCATATCATAACATACCATATATGAATGGTGTTTGTAATGTTAATTAAATATAAAATGTTTTAAAATTATTTCTAATATTGAAAACGTAAAAAAAGTGATTTGTAAAAATCTACTGTATAATTAACGTTAAATAATGATGCTCTCAGAAACTCACCTTGTTTTTTTTCTCTAGGTTATTCCTCAGGCTTTATAGTTTCTCCTCCTAACCTTTTTAACACACTTCAATCAGGAGGCACACTGCCTGTCATGTGTGTTACCCTAAGAAACTGAAAAACACACTTTGCTTCTGTCCCTTCCTCCAGAGAGGACCAGATAAAGATCGGATCTGATGAAAGAGATCAGGGATGAAGGGATAAGCTTAAGGATGTGAACAGCAAGAGGGGAACAGCAACAGGAAGTGTATCGATGAAGGAGGGGTGACGGAGTGCTTTAATAAATGTAATCTTTAATATTTAATACTTTTAACTTAGATTAATAGGCCTTAACTTTTAAAAACAAAACATTTTAGTGGTAGCATTTGTGATATAATAATTAAGCTTTCTGATCTAGTGAGTAGATTGTTGTTTGTGAGACGGTTAATGAATCGTTAAAGAAAGAATCATTTAAGGATCCGTTTCTTTATAAACCCATTATAAATTAGTTGCACTTTATGAGAGAAAAAGGAGGTTCGGTGTCAAGGTGTTATTAGGTGCGTTCTTTTACCGTTGAGATTCGTCTGATTACTTTACCATGTCTATCCAGTTGATCTTACCTAACCAAGATCTAGTGGGATTTCTAAGGAATCAACAATCCAATTAAAGAATTAGAGCAGGTAAATTTATGCATGCGTCAATACTGACAGTCAGAGAAAAAAAAGGAAAATATATCTTTATACAACTCAGGCAGCAGGGGCAAGAAGAGATATTTAAGGAGCACAGGGTGTAAGTGGGAAAAAGGGCACTTCTCATTTTTTCAGTTTTCATAGTTGATAATAGATGTTAGCAAGACAAAATAATTATATTTGCCCTTCATCTTTTGCATAATCCACATTAGGTAATGTAATAATTGGTGTTTAATTAAGTGACGTAACTGATTACATTTAATTACTTTTTAATTACCTTTAATTTTCCACCGGATATTTTCAACTAAATCATTTTTAAACATTTATACCAGGCAGGGTTAATCTTTACAATAGCACTCAACTCTCTTTTCATTTTAACAGTTGGCAAACAAATTTTGCACTGAAAATGTTATATTTGCATATTGTTTATATTTGGATAGCCGAATAAAATTATTTTAAAAGCCCCTGTGTATTTCAGCAGGACAATGCAAAACCACATACTGCAGCTATTACAACAGCATGACTTAGTAGTAGAAGAGCACCTGAATTGACCTGCCTGGAGTCCAGATCTTTCACCTATAGACAACATTTGGTGCCTCATTGGACAACAAATAAAACATTAAAGATGACCATAAACGTTTCAGCTGGAAAAGAATGGGACCAAATTCCAACACCAAAACTCCAGAAACCCATAACCTCGAAGCCCATATATCTTTAAACTGTTTTGAAAAAAAGAGAAGCTACACAATGATTATAATAATTAATAAGATTATAATAATGTAATTAATCTTTTGTAGTCTAAGAGATTTAAACAGCAAACAAATTTTGCACTAAAAATGTCATATTTGTACCTCTATTGGATTTCAAAATAAAATTAATTTTTAAATTTATTTTGTAATGCAATGTGGATTTTAGAGCAACATATGCTCCCCTCCAGACAGTGAAGACCATGTGTATTTCAGCAGGACAATACAAAACCACATACTGCAGCTATTACAACAGCATGGCTTCATGGTAGAAGAGTCCGGGTGCTGAATTAACCTGCCTACGGTTCAGATCTTTTGTCTATAGAGAATATTTGTCACATCATTGAACAAAAAATATGTCAAAGACGACCACAAACTCTTCAGTCTGCTGGAAACCTGTATCAGGTATCAACTCCAGTTACTTATAACCTCGATGCCCAGACAACTTTAAACTGTTTTGAAAAAAAGAGGAGCAGCTACACCATGATTATAATAATTTATAGGATTATAATAATGTAATTAAGCCTTTGATGTCACAAGCATTTTAACAGCCGGCAAACATATTTTGCAATGAAAATGTTATATTTGCACTCTTATTGAATATTAGAATAGAATTATTTAAAAAAATTTCCAGCACTAAAATGCATTTTATTCCTCGCCATTGTGGCAACTCTCAGACAGGGTGTGGAAGCCTAAAGCTTTTAGCGGCAATGTGGATTAATGCAAATGGCTGACATGGAATTTTTCTTAGTAAAGCGGTAAAGCGTAATCTTATGTGTAAACCGTACATGCTGAGGATGTTTAAGTGGACGTTATCTCGGAGTCTGCAATGACATTTAAAAAACAAATCCAGTTGTCCAGAAGCCACCATATTCCCCAGAGTGAAGAACCAGGTAGAGATTCTACTTTATTTTCACTCTTGATTCTATGAAAGGGCACTGACAGGTGCTCTGACTCTTCTCAGCTCACATACATGGTCTGACCCCTTATTTTATCTGTGGAAGTCCAGAACAAACTCCAAAACGCAAGAAGAAGAAAATGTAGGTAAAGGAATTCACACGAATAACTTCAAAGCTAAAGGTTCATGCCGTTTAGTGGTGGTGGGTGACACAGAACAGTTGTGCCTAACGTCTCCTCTCTATGAAGCAGTACTGTAGAACAAGCAACTAAAACAAGTGCCTACAAGTAGCCAAGAAACATCTGTGATCCCTTCATCATCTGTGTCATCTTGAGCTCTCCTGAATCTTTAGTGAAGAACTATAAATTGAAAAGCTTTGGCCATTGTATATAAAAAAAACCAATCTTTTGCTCACACACTACAACCACTCCCTGCTTCTTCAACCTCGTTCCTCCATCACTGAATCACTAACGGTGAATCACATTCCATGCTTATCGTTAAATTCATTCACTAAAAGAGCGAGATTGATTCATACGTTTATGAAACTTCTGCTTCTGTAAGTCAGTAGAGAAGCTTTGTGTCAGGGGACATGCAGTTCATATTTGGAGACTGCTGATGGCAGCAGAGTCTGTTTACACCGGTACCTGAATGAGCCACACCTTTTCCAAGAATGCATAATCCCTTTGGGATTGACACAGCACTCCCTTAGTGCACGAAACATAATTATATTACTTCAGTCGTGAGAACAGCCGCAAAAGCGAATTTAAACGAAAATTTACATACATCCAAACACTAACAGACAGAAACACACACAAAAGACTGATGCATAGAATAAACCTAAAAATGATTCCCATGTATTTGTGTAAAGGGTTCATTCTAATCATAAAATAGATTTTATCATGATTTCAAAAGCACAGACTGCTGAGTGAGGGCTGAATACCTCATGTAGCATGACAGAAATGTATTCATTCAATCTGCAAAGAGAACCGAAATCTACAGTTTCGTTTGGAATCAACTCTCGTGTTTAACAAGTTGCAACATTTTAATGCATAAAATATGTAAAACAATTCTAAAATCTTAAACAGCACATTAGGTAAATTGCACGTCTTGAGCTCTCCTGTTGGTGTGTTGCAAGTCTCAGGGTTGGGCAATCAAAGATGCTGGGCTTGTACACACATGCACACACTGCATACCCATAAATCACACACTGTTTGTGTGTAGTATAGGAAGCATGAGAACACCAATTTTCAAATTCCTCTGCAAAGTATCCAACTGTAAGCGTGTGCAGACCTGCAACCTGCTCAGAAACACACCGCTATACAGCCCAGGAAAACACTCAGCAGGGGCTGTGCAGCTCATTAGGAGGATTAGTCAGACTAAATGCTAAAAAAGAGTCGTATCGTTTACACTGGGCTCAGTTCACCAGCACAATTTAACACCTTCAGATTTCTACTAATCCATATGTAGAGATTCTTCATCATCCTGCACTGTGACTCTCATTCGAACCCAAGTATGATGTTATCTGTTTAAGGGATAAACTCTAATTTATAAAAAGCATTGCAGTGCTTTTTAAATTAATAATATAAAATTAATCTGTGAAAGCTCATTTTGGCAATATTCCAGATGTGGTGTATAATATAAATAAAAAAAATAAATAAATAACAGTATGTATTTTAAATACTGAGGCTGTGTATTGGCAAGGGCCTCACGATACCATACATATCACAATATATATCACAATACACGGGCCACGATACAATATATCATGACAAAAAGCTTTGACAAAAAAAATAGCTAAAAATACAACAAATTCAAAGCTGGAGGCACTTTTTTTTGCGCTACGTTGCTTCTGTGATAATGGCTGTATGTGTCAGCGACAACTACAGGGACGAAGAAGAAAATCATTTGATACACACAGAGGGTTTAAATTTAATATTAACCTAAACGTAAAGTGTAATTTAAATATGTATCGGTACTCTCGATACATATTTATCGATACGCTCTTTTGGGAAAAAAGTATTGTGATAGTTAGGTATATTAATGACTTTATTTTTTCCTTCAATAAAAATTATGGCATCTTAAACCCTAAAAAACGAAGCACGCTGTGGTCTTGTCCTGATTTTCTGATTCGGTTAACAGGTACAGCAGCACTTCAGTGGTAAACTCTTGTAGCCTCCTGACAGCTAGAAGAAAGCGCAGCTTATTGGTGGATTCAAAAAGAGCAGAGAGAAGAGTTCAGATCTGCACCAGCAAGTTTCCGAACTACTTAGCAATGAAACAAAACAAACAACTACAGACATAATTATAGGATGGAGCATTAGGACAGGAAGAACAAGTTTGATGCAGAGAAATTAACTTCTCTTATTAGCCCTCAACGACACAGCAGCAATAATCTAAGCTTACATTTAAAATGAAAATAAAAGGAAAGTAAAATAAAATTGTCTGATAGCAGTAAAAAAACCCCCAACAAAGATAAATATGCAGAAGCGAGTAAATTTCGGCGAATAAGAGAGAAGGGGGACATGGGAGATCAGTAAAAGCGGGTCTGGAGAGAAGGTTAGAACCTGATAGTCAACATTTTGTAGCCTGAGGTGGAGTTATGAGCAAAGCAGACATACGGTGTGCTAACAAAAACAAGCAAATGCAGGCAAATGAGGGGCATGTATTTGCATGGGTACACTATAGTCCACACACACAGACACACACACACACACACACACACACACACACACACACATACACACACACACACACACAGAAAATATGCAATCAGCTTTGAAAGAACAGTGCGGTTATTGTTTTAAAATATTGTCCAGTAATGTCATCCACTCACGACACAGAGCGCCCCCTACAGCAGTACGGTATGTACAGTGACCTGGTCCAGTTTTGGACCAAAACTCTCTGCCATAGCACATCACTGAGCACATCATGCAGAGAGGAATAATCTTTGTGTGTGGTTAAAAGAACTTATCATTACCAAGCTAATGTTTTCTTATGTGAAGTAAAGACAATAACACATGCACACAGACGCAGTCTCATCAGACTGTCAGCCGTGGCTGTTGTTTAATTGCAAATGTTTTTTAGTAAAATATTAACACTAAATTCCATGTTTGATCAAATGTTTTTTAACATATTACAATTCAGTCAGGTAACCATATTAAGCCTCGATTTTAAGCACATAACACCTGTTAATGTTATGTTAACTACAGGTTGGTGTAGTATGTCCCATGTGAGAGAAAAAAAAACTGTCTCACATGATGATGATGGTATGTGTTGTGTGTTGTTATGCTCTGTCTGTAACTATGCTGAAGGTCATGGCATGCGTGCACATGTGTCCAGGTGATTCTCGCCTCTCCTGGTGGTTAGAAGCGGTGAAATAGAAGCTTCCTTTGTGAGGCCAGGATGAATCAGAGGAAATGGACCATGAGGCATTTATTAATTAAATTATTCAGTACGTCATGTTAAATAAGCTTCTTTTCAATAGCAGTGTTGCAAAATCACCCCATTGTCCTCGTGCTTGTTTGAGCTGCCCCGTCTGTCTTAAAAGATTTGGCCTGTTGACTGAAGATCCTGCTTGACTGGTCAGACATCGCCGATTTTACAACAGCAACCTAAAAGAGGAAGTCACAAAAAACTGATTATCTAAACTATGTTTAACTTAACGAGATTCACGTATTACTTATAAATTCGTCAGTATTAGCTGAATATAATATGAAGAGATTCTGTGACTCCTTTACTTTTTTCTTTGTAATTTCTGTGTATTCTTTGTATTTTTGTGCAAATCTGTATTGTACACTTCAGATAGGTTTGTTGAATATAAATCAAGAGAAGGAGGAGGAAAACAGGAGCAAACCGTCAGTCCTACACACCCAATTCCTCTGCTGTAAAGTGTAGGGAGTGTGAGTGACTGCGGCATGACATCATTACTGCATTTCACTTGGCAGGAATCCATCATCTTACTCTTTATTCACCGGATTTGGGATGCAGCCATTTTGTAGTGCTGTCAAAATTATTGGGCTTATTATAATGACATATCCTATGAACTTACTTCTAATGCCGCTTATTCCCACTGTACAACTAAAGAAGCGTGGAGTTTTGTGGAGTTCTCAGCCGGGTGTCCATGTCACGGCCCGTATTTAATGCTACGGACAGTAAATACTGAGCGACAGTGAGGAAGTCACACAACAGAAATTAATCAATAAAACTAACCTGCCCTGTTACCACAATTCCACCCTCGGAGGGACTCAGGTAACACTTTAACAGGTAAATATAAACCACAATCAACTATATCATATAGTATTTATATATATATATATAAAATCATGTATATATATATATCTATATATATATATATATATATATATATATATATATATATATAGTTTGTTGTATACATATAACAAAAACTTTAATTTGTTCTTTGACTCAAGACAGAATATTGATTTCTTCACACAGAATATTTGTTACTTGTATATTTTTAAAATAAATTTCTTGTTCTTGATGCCTCGTAAATTAAAAAACAAGCTAAACCCTCATCAACTTCTCATTATTTCATTATTTTTATTTTTAATGTTAATACTCTGAAACATTAACACATTTTTAAAATTTCATCCAATTTTTAATTTCTAATAAACAACCATGAACTCAAAGTCATCCTTTGATAAATGGGGTCGTAAAATAAGTGTACACAATAAGCGTTTGGGTAAATTTGCAAAACGAGCAGTGGACAATTAACAGGTCAATGAATCAACATCGTTTACAGGTATGACAAAAAAATCTAACATACTTTAATAAAATGTAAGATTTTAAAAATAAAAGAAAATTAGAATTTAATTTAACAGGCATCAATATGTGAGTCCCAAAAAACACAGACTGCTCATTTAAAAATAAGAGGGTACATGAACACACACAAACACACACAGACATACAGACAGTATTTTAGTGTCCAACCATTTAAACTTAATGACACGTTAATATTTTAACCTTGTGCATTTGTTTTAAAACAAAAGTCCCCGATATGCCACTGTCACTTGACCAAAAACCTTCAAACAGCAGTGGGTTTAGTTTTTAACCTGGCAGATGAACGTAACACTGAAAACCATCAGAACCGTTTGCTATGCTCATTATTGAAGTAAATGAAAACAAATGTTTGTAGTTCAAAGTGAAAACCTTTCTATTTAAAGCTGCCAGGATATCACCAGGTCGCAGTGAAGCAGGCGGTGAAATAAGCAGGTGGTAAAAAAATTAGTTGGTAAAAAGGAAGTAAAATTAGTTCTATAGATGAATAACAAAAAAAACATTGACTGTTTTAAAACTGCACAAAAAAAACTCTTCTTTTTTTCATTTTGTCCTAAGAGATTGTTTCTAAATCAAAGCTCTACCTACACTGGAGAGATGTTCAGAAGATGAAGGTTTTTGGTCAAAGTTTGAGTCATACATTTACTCATCACTGATTATACTTCAAATCTATACACACACACACACATCATTAAAAAACACCACAAGAGGAGAAAATAAAATTGATTCCATTGTTGACATAGAAGTGTGAATAACTTTGACATGAAGCAAAAGCAGTGTTGTCACCGAACCGTATGTTTTGGGTTCATTTTCTATGTTCATCTGATGTCGCTTTCAGGACAGATGTGCAGCACCGTTGTTGCGCAACGTTAGTTCATCATAGTATCGGGCCAAGATACAATAAAGGAAAAAATTAATACAGAGTCGAAGATTTCTTCAGTTAAAGTTTAAAAAGGCGCCAGTATGGACAAAATATAGTAGGGTCAAATTTCAGTGTGGGACAACGAAAAGAGCAATTGGGTGGGCAGGAAAACTCTCTTTAACACTTTTTCTGGATTAAGATAAAAACACCATGTGGGGGACAGTGAGGGCCAGCTCTAAAGGTGCGTTCCACTAATTAGGACAGTTCTTCCAGCTGCCTGGTGGAATCATCTTGTGGATAATAAAAAGACACAATGGTTGAAGAAGTGTTCTGGCAGATCCTAAAAACAAAAAGACATCCAGATAAATAAACACATGTATCTCTAATATGAATACATGAAATACACAATTTATTGCTTTTGCATGCATACATGCATTGCTCATATCCTTAATCTGCTGAGACATTGACTGAATTGTAGATCATTAGCGCTGACACGGAGCGTATCCAAGAGCTATTACTGTGAGCTTAATCTGTTTCCTTAATGAAGTTGATTTAAATAAAATTTTAACACAACACCTCACCTGTGAACGCACCTATAACTTATAATATAAACTCACTCTCCACTTTTTTTTAGGAACACCGGCGCACCTGCTCAGTAACGCAGCTTTCCAAACACTGAGTCATGTGGCAGTTGCATAAACGCACGCAGACGCCCGTTATATTAATGACACATGGCTTGAATTAAAAACATCCTGTGATCAGATAATTAGCAGGCTGATAGGCACGCCGATGAGAATGAGGAGAATGGCGAGTGTGATAGCGGTTTCAACAGTGAAGATATGAGTTATTACATCCTTCCTGGCAGCTTGATCATTTCTTTGATCTTTCGTCTCTTATCAGGCGTGTCAACCCACAGAACTGTCTCACATAAAGTTTTCGGCTTAGATCAGATATTTTTTCATTCTGAGGCGTGATGTGAAAAAAAAATGAAGCTTGTCTTTAATAGAATTAATAAGCAATTAATTAAATTGAATTACATTTAATTAAATTGTGGCACTGTGATGGACCTCCTGCCTTTTGCCTCTTCAGAGGCGCCCCTATAGACTCCATCAGATTCCGGATTAGGAAATTGGTGGGTATAGAAAATGAATGAATATATCAATGAAAACATAGAATAGAATAAAATTGAGTAAATTAGAATAAAATAATAGACTATTTAAAGATTTGCCTCAAAAGGAACATGTCTTTAGAACACACCTGTTCTCTTTAGTACTTAAGTATGTAGTTGCAGCACACTTAAAACAAATGACAGTGATTTGTGTGTGTGGTGTGTGTGTTTGTTTGTGTGTTTATTTGAGTCATACTTCTATCACCGTGTTAAAATGATAGTGGAAACACCCTTACCAAGCTGTGTTAAAGGCATGCTAAAGACATTATTATTTAGTGACCCTTGAGCCCATAATATAGCAGCTACTTGATGCAGTATGTGTACACACTGTGATGTAAGTAAAATGTGTAGCACAGAGCTGTCAGGACCGCCTCAGTGAGGTCGGTAAAATATCTTCTAGCTGAAACCAGATAGCGTTAGCTGCTATTACCACCGCCCAGACAGAAACCAAATGAGTGAAGTTCGACTCACCTGGTGTTCCTCTTGACATTTCCTTTTCTTTAATACGGTGATGGAATACTGAACAACAGAAAGAAAAATATGGTGTTAGTTGGATTTATTAGAAAACAGCTGTGATGTTTAAACAGTGTGCAGGTATGGTGCAGAAAGAGCGAGAGAGAGAGAGGGATAGAGAGAGAGAGAGACGTGCGTAAACATGACTGACATTCCTACGGTAGTCCTGCTTTAAACCCCCCCCCCCCCCCCCACACACACACATTCCATTGGTTTGGTTTACGGTTTGGTTTCACACTCTGCTGCTCAACTCTGTACATGCTTCATATCAGAACGAAAGAAGCCCAATGCTTCATGCTTCTACTGTTTGTTTTTCACAGAAATTGACCAGTAGAACAGGCTGATAGAATAGAACAGAACTGGGTCACATGAGGTAACATTAACTCTAAATCCACTACATGAGCCTGAAGGCACCACACCCTGAAAGTAAAGAGGGTGGAGAAGGAAGGGGAGATAAAGGAGAACAGGTTGAATCAATGAGGATAACTGTTTGGCAGTTAGCTTCTAAATGCTAAAAAAAGGCTTTTATTATGTTTATAAAAGTGAAACAATGTTCAATTGCTAAACTTTTATTCAATTAATAAAATTCTGAGTTGAAACTCAATGAGTTCTGAACTGAACTCTAATCCCCACTTAAAAGAGACAAAGAGAGAGAGAGAGCAGCGAAAGAACAAGAGCTGAAAGACAGCAGCCAGGAGTAATTCAAACATTTGCAATGATTAATAAATAGTGAAGTCGTGTCTGACAGAATGCAGTGACATTTAACTGAATATGTCTCCCTCTGGTCTCCGTCGGCACATGTTAAATAATGTTAAATAAAGTGTCATTTTAAACCGCACATGATTTAAGACGTTGTTAACAATGAAGACAAATAGAAAAGCAATGTTTTAGTTTATCATTAAGAATTAGATCATTATCACACTGAAATAGGGTTTTTTTTAAATTGCAAACACGTGAATCCTGCTCGTTTAACCATCAAGCTGGATGTATTTGGGATGCACGATTATGGGAAAAACTGACATTACGATATATTTAGTTTTTCTGAGATATATATTGCAACATAAAAAAAAAAATTTACCAGATGAATTGAAAAAAATTCATTATTTTAGAATGATTGTGGTGATTTTGTAAGGGAGTGCAAACATAACACACAAATTAGCACAGATAAATACAACAAATCAAGATGTAATATAAAACGTAAGAAAGAGTGTTTTAGGTTTTTTTTGGGAGATTCAGATACAGAAATTAAATAATCAAATGTAAAATCACACTGTTTAGTCTTCTTAAATACAATTAATGTTTGTTAAAGCTACAAGAGTTATTGTTTATTGCACCTGAATGTTTACACAGTAAAAGAGCAGTAAATGTTTACACAGTAAAAGAGCGTAAAACAATGTGCAAACTTTCACTCGATTATTACACTTCGCAATTAATCCACAAATCACACTTGTACTGAACTGTGGTGCAGTCAAACATAATCCCCACTTGATATTGTACATCCTGTAATGTAACTATTGCATATACACACATTGCCATGTCAACATTTAAACTATATATATGACTTGTCCTGAGACAACTTTTATGAACTTAAATCCAATCAAATGAAGAAAGAGAACTGTTTAGCAGGTTGGAAAGCAGCAGCTAACAGACTAAGAGAAAATAACTGTAGAATGAAAGGAAGACTCACTCAGAAATCTTTCGCTTTCTGTGGATGCAGACGCCGATAATGATCGCCATGAGCACTAGAACAGCTATGATAATTCCAGCGATGGCTCCACTGGACAAGCCTTCTTGTTTCTGCTCGTCTGAATCTGCACATAGAACAACATTGGTACAAACGTATACAGAAACACTGACATTACAAGGAAATACATGATTATATTACTTGCTACAAATGAACTTAATGTTCATCTCTGGATAAATGAATTTCTTATACCAACATCACAAAATCAACGGATTATGATGTGTGTATGTGGATGAATAGCAAGAGAAGAGTTTCTTTACCCTTCACCATGAGGGTGTGAGTGGCGGTTCCGTTGAGTCCGGTCACATCATTGATTGCTTTACACGTGTAAATGCCGCTGTCTTTGGTTTCAAAATTTGGGATGGTCAAGCATTTATTCGTCTCTCCTTCAATAACCGTGTCATTGAACATCCATACAAATCTGGGTACTGGGAAAGAGGCAAAGGAGCAGTCCATAATCACAGTGTGACCCACGGAGGCCTGTTTGTCTCCCTTTATTGCCACATTATCTGGTCCATCTGAAACAAGAACATAAAAATGAATGTTTATAGAGATCACAGTATTTATAGTTGTGAGAAACATCATTTTTTTTTACTTAGTTGCAATGATCAGTAACACATTGATTTTTTTAATGTTAGTTAAAGGTTTTTTAAAATAGTTTTTTTTTAGTAAACGATAAAATTTGACAGGATAGTGGCTCGGTGTTTAGTGTTGGATTGTCAACCGCTGCTGGGCCCGTAAGCAAGGCCCTTACATAGATATAAGTCACTCTAAGTAAGTGTGTGTGCTAAATGCCAGAAATGTAAATTTGTCAATTTTCTCATGAAAGTCGGGATATGTTATGATTTAAGGAATATTTTATGGCACAACACAAAACCACATCAGGTCATACCAGACAATAAGCATTCTTATATAACTATTTGAGATCAGACTCGGGTTCAAAAATCAGCAGCAATAAGTTGTTGATTTAAACGTCCATAACAGACAATGTCCTGTAGCAGAAATAACACTTGGAGCAATGATGTCAATGAGAAACAGTACATAAGGAGAAGATAGACAGTGCAGAATAGAAAGTAAATCATTTCCTCACTACACTTACAGTTAACTGTCAGGTTGTAAGTCTTGGCTTCGCTGCTGATTTTATTCTTCAGCTGGCATTTGTAATCTCCAGCATCCTCCTTCTGTACAGTCATGATGGTGATGGTTTTGTTGTCTGTAGTGAAGGTGATGCGATTGCTACTTTCCAAAGGTTTGCCATTCTTATGCCACTGCACACTGTCCGCTTTTCCTGCACTACATGTGCAACTGAGGGTCACATTGTTTTTCCCAGCAATCAGAGACACATTGGAGGCACTGATGTTCACGCCGGAAATAGATTCTGTTAAAGAGAGGGAGAGAAACCGGGGACACTCTTAAAGTGGTTTCAGTAATTTTATAATTACTTTTACTTTTTTACAAAAATAAAATATAAACCAGTAAACCATGTGACCACCTGAACATGTTAGGGGAGAAGTGTTAGCACAGTGGTTAAGGTGTTGGACTGCTAATTGGAAGATCGAAGTTTGATACCCAGCAGCACCAAGCTGCCACTGCTAAACCCCTGAGCAAAGCCGTTAACCCCTAATTGCTCACTTGTATAAAGGGGATAAATGTAAGTCGCTCTGGATGAGGGCGTCTGCCAAATGCTGTAAATGTAAATCTAAATATGTTTGGATGGTTTGCAATTTGCAAATAAATACTACAGCGAAAGTGATGTAATAATTATCAGTAACTGCTTTCTGTTGGTCATGAAATCCAGGACATCTCCTGAGCCTGTGTCTAACACTGGGAGCAGCATGACAGACTTTATCCTAGATGTGATTCCAGTTAATTGCAGGATACCATACACACACATACACATCTAGGGGCAATCTGGAACAGCCAGTTTGCACACACACACACGTTTTAAAACAGTGGGAAGAAACCAAGATTTTGTAGGAAATCCAACCGTTAAACCCCACCTAAACAATAACCTGGGAGTGAACCCTGCGGCTGAGAGGCACCAACACTGTCTGCTGTGCCTCCGTACCACCAGAGATCATAAACACTTCTGCTCAGATATTATTACACACAGTGTAACTTAATAAAACATACCTAAAGATGGACGTGTGCACATTTGCACAACAAAACACATTTCAATGCAGGGCGATGTGATGAATATAATGTCGATCAAGAATTTCACAAGTTCAACCAAGTGGCATCAAAGTTAGTGTATTTTTTTGATGAAGATACCGACTCATTTATAAGAGCTTTACATTTTGAAATGTTTTCGCAGAAGTCAAACAACTAATAATTAAGGGATTCGAGAAGAGTTTTTACAAAACAGTCACTGATCATCCAACTAACACACAGCAGTTAGTATCGAGCGGGTGTAAAGTTTTTAGTTATTACTTTTTAGTTATTTCTCTCGCTCTTGAATAAACATTTTTGCAGATTACGCAAGGCTTATGGAAAAAAATAGATATTTTACAAAGAAAATTTACATAGTTATCCATTTATTCATATTCTAAATCTACAATAGAGCATATTCTAAATCTAAAACACCAGATTCCTCCTTAGTGCTTCACTGTTGTTTAGATGGTTAAATGGTGTCTCAAATTAACCACCTATGTTTCCCCTAAACTACACCGACTGAGCAACATTCTTAAAATGCCTTTCCTGTGCTGCCAGGGTGGTAATACATACACACCACTTCCTCTTCACCTGTCTCCGCTGCTCATTGTCTATTTACTTCTTTCGAATTTCTTACACATTAATTCCGGTTTTGTATTTAATGGAGTTCATAGAATGTGTACACTTTTTATTTCTGTGAGTTTTTTTCATCATATATTAAAACTACACAAACAAACATTGACCGCAGCAACGACAAATACAAGAGAGCTATCTGACATTACAATCCAGGAAATTTTTATACAGTGTACACACACACACACACACATGCACACATAGCTCTCTGTAGCATTTAGTCTTTCCTTGTTGACTCAAAACTGAAGAGCTACAGAGAGTTAGTTTCACTTTCACACCGGTGAAATGTACAAATTGATAATTAATTTTGTTAGCTCCAAGCTGTATTAAACATTTTAGCATTTTAAATATTGTGCAAGTACGCACCAAACAATCCCACCCCAGACATAACAAGAGAACAGAGTCATGGTTTCGGTCTCCTTCCTAAGACTAGTCCCTCCTCCACCCCTGCTTCAGAAAACTACCGCTGTTTACATTCACCTTAGCCAACTACATTAACATACAAAAAAACATACTGACATTTAAAAAACCTTTCCTGTTTTAAATCTGTTAGACTGGTGATTTAAGGCAGAACATTTCGAGAAGTTTACAAGAAAAAGACTTTAGCAGCAGTGCTACCAAATACTAAGTTTATTTAACTTCTAACCCACAGAGAGCATAATAAAAGAAATAAAAGCTGAAATGAATTATTAGCTCTTCTATTATTTTTTGTGTTTTTCCAGAACAACCTTTAACATCCTGAAGAGTCCAGCCCCTTAAGGCATTTTACAGAAAGCACCACTGAAGAGCTCCGTGCCACAATTCAGTCAAAACCATCATCAGGCCTTATTTTCTGTGATTTTGTGGCGTATTGACTAACTGAGTTTAGAGATTCCTATTTGCCGAAATGTCTTAAGAACTTTCCTGAAGCCTACAATGGATTGGACATAATTACGGGCAACATACACCTGTGTTTATAAGATTTCTATATGAATTCACAGTCAGCCCCAGAACCACCAGGTCTTTGGTGATCAAGAACACAATAAAACTCTAACAAAACTTCAAACATTCTTTACACAAATTAGAGAACCCGCCAGGAGGATAACAATCTCCGAAATCAACCAGACAATCAACCAGACTCTTGTCTTAGTGTGGCTGGTATGTGGTAGTCCATAAGAGGCTAGTCTCGACGAAGGAGACACAACAGAAATGAGTACAGAATGAATGGTGTAAAGAAAACAGAAGCCAAAATGAAAAGAGATGATTCCCTTTTCAGCACAACAAAAATATCTAGCCAAGAGAATGCTGAAGTGCCATCAGGACAAGCCTGTAAAACCTAGACAAGTAAAGTTCTTGGGTTCTCTATCCTTTCCAATACCATGGTTCTATTTTACATAAAAAACATCTCACCTATGACAGTCAGTTTGGTGGGTTCGGAGGAGACATAGCGCAGGGTCTTGCTGTTGTGTGCCATGCAGCTGTAGTTACCACTATTCTCTTCTGCCAGGTTGGCGAGAACTAACACAGCAGTCTTCTGGGGAAGTTCAGTGTCATTAAAAAGCCATACGAATTCAGCAGCAGGGCTGGACTTTGCCGAGCAGGACAATGTCAGATTAGAGCCTATCTTCAGGAACTCAACAGTAGGCTCTCGCGTTAGTGTGACAGGATCAGGTCCATCTAAAGATCAGAGAAAAATTGCACAATTAAAATAAAATAAAAAAACCCTGGGACAAAAAAACATACAGAAGATCAAAGCTATAAATTCATAGGTGCCCTAAAAGGACACAGGTGCCCGATTGTGGTAAAGGACATTTCTCTCAGATCAATCAGACCTCTCAGTCTAAAATTTCCAGATGTATACAACAATTTATAGTGAAAAAGAGATGCAAGATGTTGATAAAAGAATTTACATAATATCGGTAATCACTTCAGCTGTTTTACATATTTAATACATCTAAAGACAACAGCTTTTTACAGAAATAGGAGACAAACAATAACTCTTGTTACATGTAAATTTCCTATCTAAAATTGAATTTTATTTAATTTAATCTAAGTGAATCACCTGCGATGTCTGTGATGTGTGCCAGCAGCTAACTTAACACACTACATACCACTATACATAATGCAGCTGCCGTCATACAGTTGCCATCATACAAGCTAGTTTGTTGGTCGATAGGGTTGGTTTGCTTTAATTCTTTGCCTTACAGTTTGTTTACATTGGCAGATTTGCAGATTAGATAAGGACCGCCATGTTCATATGCAGCTGAGATTAAAATTAAAGATTAATTTAAAAATATATCGTTTATCTTTATTGGTCAAAATGTGAAGGATGTGGGTTTACCCATAAGCAATACAATACTTTAAAAAAGTGGAAAACACAGCAATAAGCTTTAGAAAACAGAAACCACTGTAGCACAAAAGAACTTTACAGGTGATAGTTTTGGAGATTAGTGCTATCAAAAATAAGTAGAAAGCATTGCTTTGATTGATTTGTGGTCCACCATCTCTTCCAGAGTTCACTAACTGTACGTGGTTTCTCAGGAATAACTTTGGTGCCTATTTGATTTTCCAGAAATATTTATTCGAGTTTGTTGAAGTTTACATCTGGACAAGTGGCTGTTTCAGGGTTTCAGTCACTTCAGAGCTAACCTCATGGCAAAGTCAGTGAATAAAAAATTATTCTAACAGAATTAATTGAATAGGGTTTGTCAGATAATTAAGAAAATTAGCACCAGTTGGCAGATTAACATCAGTAACTGGGAGGTATCTAAAAGTGTTGTCCAATTTTCCTTTTCTAATGTAAGGTTTATACTCTGCGCTTCAGAATTTATTTAATTTTGGACCCTTCAACTATTCAGATAACATTTAAAGATAAATATTATGAAAATTGTAGGTTGGTCTGTAAAATTTAACTTAACTAACTGAAAAAAGGGAGGTGGTCTCCAGGTTCAGAATCAAATACTCGAACCAACAAACTTCTTGAAGACATGACATATTGAACAGCCTTGAATTATATTTATCAATTGTTAATATTTTGCTATTGAAATCTAAACAGCGTAACTAGATTAAAGCAGCTACTCAGCGAGCAGAATGCATTATACTGTCGAAAAAAAACTTATCAAAAAAAATTATACTTTTTTTTTTTATCCAAGACCCTTACGTAGCTTGAAAGGCAGTATACACTGAGCCACATAAGTGCAAATACATGAGAGAAGTGTTTAATAGTTACAGGACGATAAATACAGGAGAAAGTGTGAAGTCAAGAGGCAGGACAGGAGAGCAGTACAAAGGTAAAAACAGCCTCAATGTACTGCACTATTCATTCATCTTCTATATTCGCTTATTCCCTAGATTTGGGGTCATGGGGATCTGCCGGAGCCTAACCCAACTGTCTCTGAAAGGGCAAAATGGCAGGAGGGGTACACCCTGGACAGGTCGCCAGGGCCACACACACACTTACTCCCATAGGCAATTTAGAATCATCAATCAACATAGCATACATGTTTTTGGACTTCTGGTAGATCTTTTCTTTTTTTGGCACTTCAGCAAAATAATTTTTTTCAAGTTAAGCAATTTCTTTACAAATTTGGTGGGGAAAGCACAGGTTGGGGTTTTCATTACAACTGCCTGCATAAAGTTTTGTAGCAATGATAAGAAAATTCAACCAAAAATCAAAAAAGAAAAAAAAATTCTGGAAATGCTAGAAAATCCTGTGTGTTCTGCTAAAAAATGTTTTCAAAATAAGATTCTTTCACCTGTTGTTTGAGTGTATTATAGGTTTGAGTTTGCAGGAATCACCGCAATGTTAACGATGTTTCTAATTTAGGATTATGTACTATAGCCATGGATAAAGTACTGTGTGAGAAAATCCACTTCCATCTGCAGAGATATCCGTTCAGAAAGTGCTGCAACCATGTGCCACCCACACTCTCCACTGCAGCAGGCACACGTCTTTGTGGTGCGTTATTGACATGGTCTAAACACACTTCATGTACCTGGATTGTTCCATGACCTCATGGATTCTCCACAGGCTTTTGTTAGATTGCCACAGTACTCACAGAGCTGTGTGCATGGCTAACAGGAGTGAAAGGCTGGGATCAGAATATTGTCCAAATCAAAAGCTCAGCCTTAAATAAGCTAACACTGCTGCTCTGTTCCAGTGTGTGAGTGTGTGAGGCTTAAAAGTTACGATTTGAGTTAAGATTTATCATAGAAGGAGGTTCAAGTGTCTGTGCTTATAAAAATGTTTTTATTATTGACAATATTCTATTATTTTGTAGTCTCCTGATGTATAAGTTAGACCACGTGCAGTAGCAAAACTACAGTTAAAAAATGAATTGAAAAAGGTCATTCTTGGTGCTGAAACAGAAAAAGCCATAAAAATCTTAATATGAATTTAGATAAAGTTGTCGCAGGGCAGTTTTAGGCTACATGGCCTAAGATTTTTTGTCAAACACCCTCTAACCTTCATATGTGCACTCTGTACGCCCAATCAGCATGGACTTTGTGTGTTTGTAGACTTACAGTTGACAGTGAGGTTGAAAGCGGCGCTGGTTAAAGATTCCAGTTGGTTCTTGGCTGTGCAGGTGATCGGCCCTTGTAAATCCCAGCGGTAAACTTCCTTGATGATGAGATTGTTATCTTCCTGCACGATATGTATTCCATCCACCACCACGGGAGCAGAGTTATTCAGCCAAACGTAGGAGAGAGCAGATCCTTTTGCTGAGCATGTGAGGGTTACAGTGCTGTTGAATTCCACCGCTTCTGGTAGGCTGGAGATGATACTTACATCTTCAACCGGCTCTGTGTAAGACATATATTAATATGGTAAAGAGTTCAAAACTTTGCACCACTTTTTCTATTTTTAATATTAAAACGTGCCTGTCTCATTCATCCAATAAACAAGTATTACTTATTTTAATAAGTATGGCTTATTTACTTATTTTAAATAAGAACACGAGGCTGTGTGTGTTTTTTTTTTCTGCACTTCATTCAAAATGACCACACCCATCTGAGCTGATAGCTCAGCTTCTACATTTCCAAACTTCCAAAATTTTGCGAAAAATGGCAAATACATATGTCTGCGTAAACTTTTGTTATACCTAAAAAAGATTTAGATCTTTTAGGAAAGATCACATTGTACCTTAGTGCCAATAAGTGTGTGTGTAGGCTATACATTTTAATATGCTCTTTTATGAATTATACAACATATAAGATTGAAGGGTGAAGCAAAACGATAGATAGATAGTCTTTAGATAGATAGATAGATAGATAGATAGATAGATAGATAGACAGATAGATAGATAGATAGATAGATAGATAGATAGATAGTCTTTAGATAGATAGATAGATAGATAGATAGACTTTAGATAGATAGATAGATAGATAGATAGATAGATAGTCTTTAGATAGATAGGATAGAGATAGATCTTAGTCTTAGATAGATAGATAGATAGATAGATAGATAGATAGTCTTTAGATAGATAGATAGATAGATAGATAGATAGTAGATAGATAGATAGATAGATAGATAGATAGATAGATAGATAGATAGATGGAATGTATCAGGAGCCATGCTTAATATTAACAAATTAATATTCAACACTTTAAAAACAAATTAAAATAAGTCATCTCAGACATATAAACAGATGAAACGTACCCAGAACCTTGAGGTCAGTTTGACCCACCAGCTGATTCAGATTGTTATCGACTATGGTGAGGGTATAAAGCCCGCTGTCAGTGGAGGTGAGTGAATTAAACCCCAGCGAGTACGTGCTCCTGTAGTACTTCACACGATCTTTGTACGTGTCCGACACCTTCTCGTTCTGCGTGGTGGCCGTGCACACCGGAACACTGGGGCCGTTTTTGGGTTGGAAGGTCCACGTCACCGTCTGGACCTCAGTGCCAGGAGGAACCGATACTGTGAAATTAAAGCTTCTACCTTTCACCCCGCTTAACGTTAACGGCATTTCGATCTGGCCACCAGAACACACACCTGAGGAATGAAAAGGGCGTCTATTAACACATCTGCTTTAGACATGTTTAAATACATGTAAATCAGAAAGTTGATATGTTCTATTATTTCGGCTCTGATGATTAATATTCTAACACATGCGCTACCGAGTTGTTATTAATTAACTCGCTGATATAACATTTCTGATCGAAACTTACCGATTTCTGCAAAAAGTACAAAAATCAACCAGGAATTGTACAAATCCATTGTAACCCGTCTGCACGTCTCAAGTCACAACCAGGAACCAGGTTGGGTCATGATCTGTCAGTTTGATGAGTGAAGGAAGACACACCCAGACGCACACCTAGCTAGGTTCAATCCCAAATATTCCTCTCCTTCCTGTATACGTACACTAAAGAAAACAGCTGTTACAACTCGACACACAGGAAAGAGAACAGTGGGTGTGGGTGTGCGCGCGCGTGTGTGGGCTATTATAGCCGTACAACAGTTATACATCGCAGCTGACCGTTTCCCTCTACAACACGGATACTCGCGCCATTACGGTAATTTGGAAAACCTGGCACATCACCTACAGCCAGGAGCACCTCTAAGAGAGAGAAGGGTTCTATAAAGGGTCCTGTTATTACAAAAAAAAAACTGTTACTACAAAAAAAAGATGGCCTTTAGTGTCCCCCAAGGTGTGTGTATTGGGGGGGGGGGGTATTTTGGTAGTGCGGTGTCCAAGGTGTTGGACTGCCAATTGGAAGATCGGGGTTCAAGTACAAGTATATTCAATTCATTGTGCAAGGTACATGTACAGAGCCAATGAAATGCATTTTTTTGCATATCCCATCTTAGTAAGTTGGGGGTCAGAGCACAGGGTCAGCTATGATACAGCGCCCCTGGAGCAGGAAGGGTTAAGGGTCTTGCTCAAGGACCCAACAGTGGTTGACTTGCCGGAGGTGGGGCTTGAACCCAGGTGTTTCTGGTCTTCAGATTAACAACTCAGCACCTTAACCATTTGAGCCACCCTGCCCCAATTCCCAGCACCACCAAGCCGCCCCTGTCGGGCCCGAGACCAAGACCCCCACCCCCCAATCATTGTAATGTATTAGAAATGATATCATGGAGCCCCAAATCGCCAGCGGGGCCTCCGTCCATAGCCGCTCCCACAGTCCCCGAATGAGAACCTGTCCCATCAATTCATCTTATCCCACGTTAAACCTATACATTCAATAGTTATAACAGGTTATTATGTACGTGTATCTGTATTATATTCGCAACCACGTTATAGCTACAAGAATAACACACATTTATTTATTAT
The DNA here is from genome assembly GCA_005784505.1 of Bagarius yarrelli. Taxonomy (NCBI): domain Eukaryota; kingdom Metazoa; phylum Chordata; class Actinopteri; order Siluriformes; family Sisoridae; genus Bagarius; species Bagarius yarrelli. Next base: position 853,837 of record VCAZ01000063.1, on the reverse strand, counting down.
TTTACTTACTTTATTAAAATATTTCCAACCATAACCTCTTTTACTGAAAAGTTGACATTAATATATCTCAGTGAGTTACACACTTTTGATAATATAAAAGATTATCCTGCATTTCTTAGTGGACACAATTAATAGAAATGCAGCATACAACCAGGAAACCGAAGGTTCTGTGGATGTTTATTGATAGATATTTCTAGAAAGTTTACCTAAGAACCCTTAAATATCCATCGACACCCTCCAATAACCCTTGTGTGTGAGACTGTGTAAAAATGTGGATCATCTTTATTTTAACAAACAGATTCAGAATAGTTATTTATGAGTGAATTTATCAGCAGATCCAAATTTGGTTTCGTCAGACGCAAAACTTCATCCAAAGCTATGCAGCCAGGCTTATAAGACAGCACCCCCTCTCGGTGATGTAATGTATCTACACTTGTACAGTATTTATTTTTTAAGACAGTAAGTATTAAAAATCACCACAGAACTACATACACAAATGTGTAAAATTTTCTGTGTAATTACAAACATCTATATTATAAAGACATCTTTTAAAGTAAGCTTTTTCTCCATGATTTTACTGCTTTAACCCTTAATTAAGCTTCAAACTCCCTGCTGTGGAGACTCCTTGTTTCTTGAGATGTCTGCACATAATTTCTGTTAATATACATCAAGAACTGGATGTTAACTCCACCTCCAATTCTGTGAAAGCATATAAGCAGAAAGCAGAAATACTTCTACATTCTTAGGTTCCAGCTCCTGCTGGAGATCTCAGTTTGATTATACATGCCTTTGAACAAACCTGCTCCATCCTCTATTTATTGTTTGTCTAGACACTTTTAGATATAGATTTCAACTACTTCATGCAAAGTTAACCGTCTTCAGGAGATAAGCTATCTCTGGGGAGATATCATGTTGCTCAAATACTTTTGCTGGTTGTTTTAACTTTACTCTTAAGCATATTTGCAAATTTAGCACAGTAGCTAAGCTATACCGTCCTTATGCAAAAAAAGTGGAAAGGTAAATATTTTTCTTTTAAATATATATTTTTATTGTAAAGAGAAAAGAAATGTCTGTTTGTCTCAGCTGTTATCATTCATCTTTTAATAAACTATATATGACCTTAAGAAGTAATAACAAAGTAATCAACTAAGTATTAGGATGGGAAAGGAAGACATTTAAAATCATAAAAATAAAAATCTCTATAATTTAACTGTGTTGGGAAGGGTTACTCTGGAAATTACAGATTACAGATTAAAATTTGACCCTATTTATTCAAATGTAATCAGTAGTGTAACTTTTCAGTTACTTTATAAAAGTTAAGTAACTGATTACACTTGATTACTTTTATGTTTCTAACAGATGTTTTCAACTAAATCATTTTCAAACCTTTTTAAAGCCTAAAGCTTTATTAAACGGCAAAGCGCAAAACAACAACAAATTAATTTTAACCATATTTGTAATTTGTAAAAAATGTTAAGTACCTATAATTTAATTACACATTTTATTCTAACTCACTGTAACAAATTACTGCCATATTTATTTTGTGATTTAATTAAGTAACAACATTACATGTGACTAGTTAGTGTTAGTTAGTTCCAAAACTGACTGGAAATCATTTAAGACAAGTAATTTTTTTTGTTACAGACGATCCGTGCCCCTATTAAAGGAAAAAAAACCCAATAATGTGGCCCTCACAGAGAAAAGTTTGGGGACCCTGCATTAAAAATTGTTACTTTTCTGAGCCTCTACAGCGCACTAGCGGCCTCTACAGTGTAGTCTATATTTTATCCCCTGATAATTTTAATTCATCAATTAATTTTAATGGTTTGTTTATTCTAACAGGGAGAGACGGAATACCAACAAAAACATCCAGAAAAACACAGTTTAAAAAAGTTATTATTTGATTGGCATTTAATAAGTAAAATAAGTATTTAACCTCTTTGCAAAACAAGATTTAGCACTTGGTGGCAAAACACCTTTTGGTAATCACAGAGATCAGACTTTTTTGGAGTTGGCCACCAGGTTTGCACACATCACAGGAGGGATTTTGCTCCACTCCTCTTTGCAAATCCTCTCTAAGTCATTAAGATATCTAGGCCAATGTTTGGCAACTCAAACCTTCAGCCCCTTTCGCAGATTTTCTATGGGATCATGGTCTGGAGACAGGCTAGACCACTATTGATGGTGGGGATGGTGTTCTTAGGTTCATAGGCAGAATTCCTCCACCTCCAAACACGGCGAGTTGAGTTGATGCTAAAGAGCTCGATTTTGGTCTCATCTGACCACAACACATTCACTCAGTTCTCCTTTAAATCATTTCGATCTTCACTGAAAAACTTCAGATTGACCTGTAAATATGTTTTTTTTTGAGGATTGTGTTTTTCCTGGTGACTATATTTCCAGATGCTTTGAGATCTTTAACATATAAGATCTTACCGTTCGCATGATCATTGATCAACTCCTTGAGGTAAGATCTTACATGGAGCCTCAGACTGGGGGAAACTGAGTTATTTTTTGTTTCTTCCATTTGTGAACAATCGCATCAACTGTAGTTACCTTCTCACCAAACTGCGTGGCGATGGTCTTGTAGCCCATTTTAGTCTTGTGTAGGTCTACAGTCTTGTCCTTGACATCCTTGGAATCTGTTTAATCTTGGTGGAAAGTTTAAAATCTGACTGATTGCTTCTGTGGACAGTCTTTTATACAGGTAACTAGCTGAGATTAGGAGTGATTCCTTTAAGAGAGTTTCTTTAAAAGAAAGTGCCTAATCTTAGCTCGTTACCTGTATAAGATCTGTCTGTAGAGTCTTGCTCCCTGCTGGAAGCCACCCAGCTCATTGACTAGGTCATGTGGATAACAGCTTCTCTTAGTTATCTTGTTATAGAGGGTTTAGTCATTATTTTGTGAAATTTCTGAGGAATGATGGGAATGTGATTTAATTATTTCATTATTTAATGCAAAATAAAAGCACAAGGTTACACCAGATTTCATTCCAGGAAACCCATTTTCTCTCTTTCTCCTGTAAAAGCTTTGACTGTCTAATAAAAGATGAGGCAATTAATGGTGTGTTAAGTCTTTATTCTTTTTAATATTTTTTTGTTTAGAAATATTGCACATGATCAACATGCCTGCTTATGAGCTCATGCTCATCTTTCTCATCCTTAATTTCTTTCTTCAGAGTCTGATAACGATGTATTAAATACACAATCAAACTGTTAACACACACATACATGTACAGGTATGTGTGTGTGCGTACAAGCATGTTTTGGGGGGAATGAATGAGTTTTAAGTGCCAAATCTGTTTACTTCAGATTATTAAAATCCTCTGTTAATGACTAGCTCACAGGCCAACAGTCTTCTGATGTGAATTGCGTTTGAATCTGGGGGCAAGTCCTCCAGGTAACATTATACAAACTATGCTTGCTCACACACACACGCACGCACAATATATACATACATACATACATACACACACACACACACACACACACACACACCCATATATATATATATATATATATATATATATATATATATATATCTATATATATATACACCTGAAGATCCTGAAATACTTTATTAGAAACAGTTCATGCCAGAATTTCAGTCCATCGTGTGTGAGCAGTGCAAAAAAAATCAGATAAATCAGGACAAAATAACTGAATACTTGCTGCTATCAGATGGTCCGGTTTCATGTATTCATCTCCTGAGATTTTCAAGCACAACAGTCTTAGTGTGTTTAAAAGGAGAATTGGCTGGCCAAAAGGCTAGGTTAACTGAAACAACTACTCTTTACAGCCATAATGATCAGAAAGGCATCTCAGAACATATAAAAGTTCACACTTTATCCAGCTAGAAACTAGAATGTAAAGTTACAGTGGCTGACAGTCATGTGTCAAAATTTCAGAAGGTTTTCCAAAATAGTTAAACCAGACCATCAGGCACTGCAAGCACGCCATCACACGTTCTGTTAAACATTACGCTCGCCGATTGCCCGGCCGTGCATCTGTTCCTAATAAAGTGGCCAGTGAGTGTATGTATGTATGTATAAGTATATAAGTGAAGACTGAGAAATATTAAAGTGTCAGTACAATCATTGGGCTTTATTTATCATATTTATCACTGAAACAGAATGAATAGACTAAATAAAAAAAACCTGGAAGAAACAGTGAGAGTTCTTAATGACTGGTCCTGTAAGTGTTCTCTTGCTTTTTGAAAATCAGCTTTCGATCAGATATTTGAAAAATGCTTTTTAATAAAAAATGTCTGGTTTGCACCAAAACCTGAGTATAATTAAAATTTATTCATTCATCCATCTTCTAAACCCGCTTATTCCCTAATTCGGGGTCTGCTGGAGCCTATCCTATTCGTCTCTGAAAGGAGACAGGTCGCCAGTCCATCACAGGGCCACTCACACTCACTTTTATGGGCAATTTAAATTCACCAATCAGCCTAGCATACGTTTTTGGACTGTGGGAGGAAACCGGAGTACCCAGAGTAAACCCACACAAGCACAGGGAAACAGGTAAACTCCACACAGAAAGGTAAGGGAATCAAACCCGGGACCTCCTTGCTGTGAGGCAACAGTGCTGCCCATAATTAAAATAATAATTAAAACTTCTTTTCTAAGATCTGACCCTTCTTCTAAACTTCTAAACTAAACTTTCAGTAATAATAAAACATCGCTCTAATTTATGGAACAATAATAAGACTGATCATATCTCGCTCGATAAATAAAGCCCAATGATTAAACATTTTGTTTGGGTTACTTTCTCAACACTCAATTATTATTCTTAATATATATATTTTTCCATGTACACACACGCACACACACACGCACACAAACACACACACATTTTTCCTGTTTATATATCATACTGTAACACCTTAATCCTGTTGAACAGTAAATATCTATGGCACAAAAACTGGTCACTCGGCTAAAATCTAAAGAAACTTCCCATCCACGCAGTCCTGTTGCACCCGTGAGATGTGGCAGCTGAAGGAAAGCAGAGGTCCTGAGGAATGCCGCCTGTGTGCTGGTCTCAGGTCTTTCCCTTTGCATAATCCTGGTCACAATCATCCATGGTTACAACCCCTGGACCAGCTTCTCAGGGGCACTTTCCAAATGAGTTAGGTAACAGTTTAAGAAGAAAAAGAAGCAGAAAACAATACCAAAAAGGGTGGTTTTTTCAAGGAAATCTATATGCTACATAAGAAAAAAATTAAATGAACTGAAATGCAGTTGTTGGTTAATTTTTTTTAACAGCTTGAAAACAAACACTTTCCTGATTTCAAGTGTGGTCCTGGACCACATAATGTGCAAACTTCTGATAAAAACATTTTAAAAAATAGAAGGGGGGGGGGTTGTCAAAGAGCCTGAAGCCCCTGAGCCATCTTGGGTAAATACAGTGAGAGATGGAGTTGAGGAAAGCTAGAGGCATGAGAAGAAGAGTTTTAGAGAATAAGCTAAAACAGTCTCGGTTTTTCCCATGTTGGGTCATGGACAGACTGATCGCTCTGTGCTGGAAATGCCACTTGAGTTAAATAGAGAGGAGCAAAGCGGTTTCGAGTAGTAGGAGTGGGAGCAGGGGAGGTGACATTTTCACCTTTACTACACAACAACTACAATTTAAAAAATGCAAGTTAGAGTGTGTGCGTTTTTTTATAATTGATGTTAATGACGTTGCGTTGGAGACGACGCACACGGCTTCCTCGGGTCATGTGACCTGTGATCGAGCATCTCTGTTGTTGTGCTGTTTTGGCAGTCACTATAGCTGAAAGGCTTGAGTTTGTTGCTTTTGGAAGGTTTGGTTCAGAGCCAGTTATCCCCACTAAACAGAAGTGTTCCATTGCACACACACTTCTTCCTCTCTGGCCACATGGTTCTGTCTCAGTCTCTCACAAAGCAAAGTGCAAGCGCGCTCATTTTTCCACCTATTCGCTAAACAGTCTTATATTTTTATGATAGGCAAAAAAAAAAAAAAAAAAAAAAAAAAAAAAAAAAAAGAATACCAATGTGCAGAAAGCTGTCCGAGGTGCTGAAGTGTTAAAATGATGAAACGGCAACTGCTTCCATCATGGCTGTTGTGGGATTGTGGTGTTGAAAAGGTGCTTGTGCCTGTTATAAAAGGTAATTCTGTGTATTTGCATAAATTGTATGTGACACAGAGTGTGTCCACTGACAGTGAGATAAAGATGTGAAAACAAGCGGAACAAAATTCACACACTTGATTATAAATTGAACAAAAAACCATGCAAGTGCTGTATATCGTCAGTGGACTTGTTTTAAACCAACTTACTGCCCAATCCCACATTTTAACACCCCTATCCTCTGTCTCGGTTTTCATCTATGCTCCTGGGACTCATCCACTCCCCGTTTGGGCTTTTCCCACTCGCAGCCCTTCTCATCCACCTCGACCACTCCGTCTTCGCCGCTTCCAGGATTGGATGGTCCTGGAACACAAGCAGAATCCAGGCCGCTGAAAGCTCCTCCCATCCCTGTGGTTTCAGAACCAGTGGGTGTGGTAGTCTGCATGATCTTTTGCCTCACTTCACGAATCTTTAGCTGCAAACACACTTTAGTGGGAAAAGTATCAGAGTAGCGAGCCTGGAAAGCAACGGTGGCCTGAGCTGAAAAAAGGAAAAAGAAGGAAAAAACGAAGAGAGAATAAACATGTGCAGGAGGAGTGTAAAAGGATAAAACACAAACACTAACCACTGGAGATATTACAGAAATAAAAATAAACATGCCCTTTTTCACTCCGCAATATACAAAAGTCATTTGGCTGTAAAAGGATATGACAAGAAATTCTTTACTTCTTTTTTTTTCCCAATGTAGGACCACGCAGACTGAGTGGTACATTTTGGGGTTAGTTTATTTATTAAATCACACCCGAGCAAGAGCAAGTATCTCCAGCGGCTCTGAATCGATGCAAATAAAGACACAAGCAACTAGCAATTCATACTAGCAGTAGCTACTGATCCTAACCCATACCAGGGGAAAGTGGTAGATCAGTGGATAAGGTGTTGGGACTGCTGATTGGAAGATCATAGGTTTATTTATTACCACCACTAAGCTTCTACTGCTGGGTGTCTGACTAAGACCCTTAACCCATAACTGCTTAGTTGGATAAAAAATAAGATAAATATAAATTGGCGTGGATGAGGGCAACATTCCAGAAATATAAATATAATGAACAGTGAAGTACTGCAGTGGAAAACGGGTGCTTGATACATCATCTGGGAGTCTCATTTATAAATGTTGTGTAAGCACATAACGGTGATTAAAATGTGCGTATGCCACTTTCCATGCAAAGGTTGTGATCTATTAAAAACAAACTTGCCTGGAGAATGTGAGCACCTGTAAGTACTGAAGAACTGCAAAGTACACCTGGTATAACCGTAGGGTTATGACACAGTTTTTAGCTGCTGAGTAGTGAGTAGTGATACATTTTTTGTTCTTTTCTCACTGGTTGCCATTATTCCACGTAATGAATAAACAAATAAATGTCAAACTGCGATGCTTTGCATTAAATGTTTATGGTTAATAAATGGCATGTACTGGACGGAATATGATGCGGATTCATGTACGCCAACTTGGTGATCGGTGATATATATTAAGGAAACATTGCTTACAAATGTGCGTCTGTCATTACTTTTAGTAATGATCCTACACACAGTTTTATAAATGAGACTCACGAACATCTAAATTTTAAGACCTAAATATCAGTAGTTCCGAATAAGTTTTTGCAAGTTCACACAACCTGAATGAAACCAGGATGCAGGCTGTATAATACCTATAATCAACACTTTATACCATCAGTCCATTATTATATTACTAAAAACAGCTGGGTACCTGAAGGAAAGAAAGAACCCTGCTCTTGAAAGAGCTGCATGACGAGCGCCCGTCGCTGATCCAGCGTGCGGCGTAGAGAATACGGTACACGGTCCAGCTCGCCTAAAATGTCCTCTGTCTCTCCTGCTGACCGAAGAGGAGACAGAGTCAATTAAAAAAAATCGATCTGCAGATACAAAATAATCATGCATCATTATATAAATCTGATTTTTATATTTTGCTATGGTTTAAAAGTAAACAATGCGGCTCACATTCATGCCAGGAACTAAAAAAATACTCAAGATGTGCAACGTTTAGCTACTCTCACAGCGAATCTATACTCCTTATTAGGCATTTTATACAACATGTGTTCTCAACATCTTAGTACTGTCATTAACGAAACGTGTATATTGTTTTAACCAGAGACAGAGAAAGAGAGAAAAAAAGAAAGAGAGAGAGAGAGTGTGTGTGTTTGTGTATGTGTAATGAACACACCGGTTCGATCGAAGGTAAAGATGTCCCCCTCACACTTGGCAGCGCTCATAGGTGTGTTGGGTTCAGAGCTGCAACTCGATAAGCGCCGACTCTTCCTCCTTGGAGAGCTGGGGTCATCAACAGAGTCCAAATCTGAAGCAGAGGAGCAGGTGAGACAAATTGAGTAAGGAGATTTAGACATGTACAAGACAAGCGACCCACAGTAGTAAAGCAAAGGTTGGGCTGTATCCCTGGGCTGGATCATGGCTGGAACTGCACTCTGATCCCAACCTCAGGAGCATGGGATTTGCACATCCAATGTCTTACCTCATTTTATAATCTGGTTGGCGCTAATAAATGTTCTGTCCAGCGTCATGTTATGTTCTGTTCTCTACTGTCTGATTTGCACTGTCCTTGTAATGTTCGTATTGTTTATTGCACTGTCTGTTTCTGCACTGTCTGCACCATGTCGCACACATGCACTTTATGTCTATCCTGTTTAGTGGCTCTTTGTTGTTTTGTAAATTCTTGTAAAAAAATGTTTTGTGTAGCACAATGGGGTCCTGGAGAAACGTTATCTCATTTCATCTGTACTGCATCTGCTATATATGGCTGAAATGACAAAAAGCTCCTTGAACTCCTTGAGATATGCAAAAAAACTGTTCCTACTGTAAGTAAGGCCCGTTTTGCCAGAGACACATTAATTTTATTAAATGGCACTTACATTTATCTCTTTTATACAACTGAGCAATTAGGGATTAAGGGCCTTTCTCAGGGGCCCAGCAGTGGTAACTTGTTTCTGCTGGGAATCGAACCAGTTCACAGCCCAACACCTTAACCACAAAATGTGCTACCACATTTTACATTCTGTTCTGTCGTTCTTTTGCACCTCAGATATTCATAAATAAACAGAATGCACAGATAAAAAGAGATGAGTAGAACACAGCAGAGTCGCATGTAAATGTACAGCAAACGAAAATCAAATGTCTAGTTTCTGACGTCTCCACATGCTACCAACCTTAGGATCATAATGCACAGAACATCAGTCATAAGAAAAGGTAACTAGCAACCTCAAATCTATAAAAGATGTGCAAGGCACTTGCAAGCGCATTTTACGCAATTTGCGTGTTCGACTGATTCGAGCGTAAAAACAATGCAACAGGAGCATGTTGTAGGCTTGATTTGAATGTGTAACGTCTCTTTTTGGATTTAAAAAGAATTTGGTTTCAGTTTCTATTGGCTCTTAAGAAGTGACACGTAACAGACTTAAGCATTTCAGACTTACAAAAGACTTTAAGACTAATCAAAAAAAACTTTTCCCATAAGTGACATATTGGTCGAGAGAGTGTAGTTTAGTCAAAAAATGAAAAACTACAGACAACAACACTTGACCAAAGAGACAAAAAAAAAACCAAATCAAGAAACTAGCATAACATAACCTGTAAACCATAGACCGAAACACGGGTATAAATACACAATCAACTACATAAGCAACACAATGAACACAATGGGGGAAACCAACCAATAAAAAGAAATGGGCCACACACATGACAAAACAGGACAACTCACATGACACAGACTAAAAAAACATTGAGCACATTCCCTAATAAAAAAAGGGGAACAAAGCAGAAAATCTCTGGTTCCCTCTGGTGGCCTGGTAGGGCAATGTCCCATAGTTTCCTCACATTGTGTGTATTAATGTCTACATCACTTGAAAAAAAACTTAAGAGACACTTTATACATTAAGCACATATATATTGTCAATGTACAGACGCACCTGTTGAATTCCTCTTCTTGCGATAGCTGCCAAGTATCGCACGGGGAGATGTGGCGAGATTTTGTAAGCTGGGGGACGGCAGCGCGTCATCTGGCCTAAACTCTGGCAGCTCAGCTAGACGCTCCTCGAAATACGTACCTGACAACACTCTTTAGTCAGACAGAAAAATAACTTTTAATCTTTAAATTATAAGGGGAAACCTATAAAAACCGATAAATCAAAGAATGCTCAGTGCGCTGCTCTGCCACTCACTTGTCCACAGAGCTGCTGGTGCTTTTGAGTGGCGGGGGGCGGGATTTGTTCTTCTTCAGAGCTGGAGTGTCAGTTTGTGTCAGTGGAGGAGGCAGGTCCAAACAGCACACCTCTTTTGGTCCGGGCTGAGAAAGACAGATAAGATACAGAAAAAGGAGAAAAAAGCACAAAAAATTGTGATTTTATTTTAAATCTTGTCATTATATTACCTCAAGTAAGTATTTATTTATTTTAACAATCAAATGGCTTTTAATTAAAGTGTAAAACACATTATGTCATTCATAATCAATAATTAGATAATAAGGCTTTCCAACTAATATTGACTCACTGCTATCAAACCTTCTGTTTTTAACTACTGTTAAAACCGTAAGGCTGCATTAAATGATTATTTCAATAGTTGATTAATCGACGAATATAAAAATTAATAATCAGAAAATATTCTATTTCATGCAATTAATTATTGTATATAATTAGTTATGTCTACAGTAACCGATAAATCCCTTTCGATTTTCTTCTTCGAACTTCTTTTTAATTAGGCTGCACTTATTTCACTGTTAGGATCATCACACACTGAGTTCCACATTTTTCAGTGTTTTTAGTATTTGTTATTCTACAAAATTGGGGGATGGGGCTATTGTTTTAGAGCCGCTGGGTAAAGAGTGCAAAAATCCAGCGCACTTTTTTTTTTTTGCCCTTTTTACCGTTTTTATCAGAAACATTGTTCAGCTGAGATTTTTGTTACCTTTTCCAATATTTTATTCTGTTGCTGTTTATTGACATATAAACGTGTTATGGACTACATATTTTGCAGAGTTGGATTGTCTGGGTGTAAATACATCAGCTTTCCTATTGTTTATAGATCAGTGCGTTTAAAGGTAAAGGGTTCTCAATATTTTTTTGGTGTGGCTGATTGTTTCTGCTGTGTTGATTGTATTTATAAATAGTTCAAATAATTCAAATCAAAATAATCCAATAAAAATCCAATGAAAACTGAATGCTGTATTTAAACGTCAGTTTAGGATACGGTCCGATATTGGATCGGATTATACTACAATATTGATTAAGTAATTTTGGCCAGTATCAGACTAAATGCAATACTGAGTATCATATTGAGTATTAATATTGATATTATTAATATTCACAACAGAAAACGTGATGTAATTGCGACTGTAAAAAAACAACACCTTCCATGCTTCTTGTGTCACACACAGTTTTTTTTTACAGTCGCAATTACATCGCTTTTTCTGCAGCGTAAAAAGTGCCGCTCCAAACGCATCAGCTTTTAATAAGTTTGGCTTCTTCTTCTCTGTGAGCACCACCCTTCTTAAAGCAGGCTCTTACATTAGGTCAAATAAAATCAATATTTGTAGACAATTGTTTTATTGTCGAGGTTGTTGAGCATGTGAACTAATCGTGAACAGTGTTAGCTGCTTGCCTCTCGTTCATGTTCCTCCTTATTATTAGTTAATGGGCTTTCGGGGATTTCTTCTATATCCATCTCTTTTGGTGATTTCTCTATCCAGGTCGGCCCTGTTCCTCCTTCATCTGTCTCACTGCCATGCTCCATCCTGTTTGCCATCTTTGCATCTAACTCTTCCTCGTTTTGTCTCGACAGAGGACGTCCAGCTGAGGCTTTCACCTTCTGCGGGCTCAGGGGCAGTTCAGGAGATTCTACCCCACTTCCTTTTGATTGTGTAAAATCAATCAGATAATAAACCTAATTAGAATTACACTGAAAAAATTAAAGAACAGTTGTTTCAAAAAGTTATGATTGTGGATAAATTCAAGTATTTTTTTCAGCAACTATAGTACATAAAACAACATTAATAAATATCCAGTATTTTGTAATAATTAATATTTTAATTATAATCGTCCAAATGAGACATCATTAAGTGATGTCATATTAGTTAATAGTTTTTTTATTTGATGATGTGGAAGTGTGCTATTGCATGAATGTACCAAATCTTTTACCTGACTGCAGGTGTGTGGTTGGACTAGCAAGCCGCTCTGATTCCTCTGTCTGAGCTGCTTCGTTGTGTGTCTCTGCCTCTGGCTGTTTTTCCAGCTTCACCTGTGATGGTGTATCAGTGTAGGTCTGAGAGTGCAAGTGCACGTTCAATACCGATGTCTTTACATGAGGTGATGGGGTGGATGTCAGAACTGACACAGAACTAGTCACATTCGGAGATGTGGTAGTCATAGAAACCACTCCTGTCGCCAGAGGGACACTTGGACCAGGGTATAGAGCAGTCACTAGCTGGCGACTGGTCTCTGAGCCTGAGATCTGGGGCAAACAACTGGGGTTTGGAACCTGAGCCAGGACTGGAGGCTGACCTAAGAGACACATTAGGTGATGAGGACATGTTTAGGACATTTTTATCTATAACATTTACTGTTAATACCCACTTCCTTTTGACTGTTCATCCCACTCACCTGCCAATATTGGATGCACCAATGCAGGACCTGCGGGTGCTATGGCAGTAAAGCCCAGTGTGGCCATAGCAGATGGCAGAAACGCTTGTGTGTGAGGGGGCGCTGCCCTCTGAGTGGAGACTGCTGCTGTCGACCCCACTGACAAAGGGGTGGGGACACCAGTGGCTGACTGAACATAAGTAATCCTAAAAAAACAAGATTTTTTTTTTTTGCAGATTTACTTTTTTTGCATATATATATATATATATATATATATATATATATATATATATATATATATAATATATATATCTAATATATAATACAATACAATATGTAGAAAACCTGCCCCACCATTTTACCTATAGACTATGCGGAGAAGGTCAGTTTACCTTGTAGCAGATGGAGTCAATAGCACGGTTTGAGGAGATGTGCAAACAGAGGCCATAACAGTTGCTGTTGCCATAGAGACCGGGAAGGATACTGCAGGATGGACCGTTTGTGGCGGCTGGACATTAGCTTGGACCACTGGCATCGGGGCAATCTGAATAAGCTAAAATGAATAAACATAAGGTTTTTGACTTTATTGATGTTAATTTTCCTCTGTAGTATTTAAATGGTTGTTGTGTTGCCTTACGGACCTTACTTCCAGGTTGCACCCCATTTTGAACAGGAAGAGGCTGCGCCATTAGGGAAATAGGCTGTGGAGGTGTAGATCCTGGTCTCACTGTTGGCATGGGAACCAGCATCTTGTTTTGTAAGACTGGAGAACGTGCTACAGAAACAAAAAAAGAAAATTAGTGTAAAAATATTAAAAGTTTTGTATCACAGAATAGAACTCTTTCCTAGTTATTTGTACGTTTAACCAGCTATTTTGAAAACTAAATTGTAAAAGTAATAATTTTAATGATTAAAGAAAGGTAACACATTTTACTCTGAGTGTAACACATTTTACTCTAAGTGTGACAATCCGGTCAATAGAAAAATGTTGAATGCTATTCTGGTACTGAGGAATGTTAGAAATGTTGATCCCTCCATCTCACCTCTTCCTCCTGGGCTGACTCCTCCCACTGCTGGCACTGATGCATATCTCACCCCTGGCCCAGAGCCTGCATGCAATCCGTTAGACAATGATAAGTGTGCTGGCAGGGCGGTGGGCAGGGCAAGAACACCGGGTGGCTGGTGGGGCTGCTGTGTAGAGGGGCTGTTCAGGGTGGCTGTTGCTGGTAAAGTAGGAAGAATGTACTGCACCTGGGTGACGTGTTTGCCACTGGTAGGGGAGGTGAGTGAAGCCGCTGGTAGGAATTGAGGCTGGAGCAAAGGGAGGGTTAGGGGGCTGTTGTTAGGTGTTCCATTACTAGTTGCGGTGACTGGTAAAGGTTGGGTTGGGGTTATGAGCTGAACTGTGGGTGGGTTCGGGAATGCTCCCCCAAGTACTAAACCTGTGACTAAACCTCCCTGCCCGACAGTTTTGGGAGAGTTTGCAGAAAAGTACCCACCCCCTGCAATGGCCCCACCTCCAGCGGCTCCTCCCCCACCAATCAGAAGCTTTTGTTTCAACTCAGGCGATTGAACCCCAAGAGAAATGCCTTCTTCTGCATGCTTACTGGTTATTGCAATTGGCGCACTAGTTAAAGGTTTAACCACATTTGTTACCACTGTGGGGGCGGGTCTGACTGGCACCTGTAATTCTTTTGCATCATACAAGAGCGTGCCATTAAAACTAAAACATTTAGAAGCCTGCCCCGCTTCTCCATGTCTCATTTCTCCGCCTCCTCCTTTTCCTTCTGTTATTCCATCACACACTTCCCGAGCCTCTGTCTCCTGCTTTATCTTACTTTCTGGACTCTCTCCCCCCCTCTCTCTGTTTGATGAGTCACCTCCAGGAGACAAGAGCAGGAGGGGATGATCCAGTTGCTGGAATGGGGTGGTGGGGGTTGAGGGGTGCAAAAGAAAAGGAACAAAACTGAGATATTACGAGATATAGAAGTTCTTTTCTAGTGCTATAAATATTTATGCGACTTTAAATGAATGTAAAATTGTAGAAGTATATAAGATGATATAAGCAGCAATAAAAAAAGACTGGGTCATAAAAACCTTTGTACATACAATCTACGTACATAATGTAAATGTAAACATTCTACCTTGCCATCGGTTTCATCTACAGGATCGGTTTCCTCATCACTGTCTGTGACTCGCTCTTTGCACTTCAGGTCTATTGAGCCTTCTGGAAATGAATCACCTTTAAATGAGACATATAGAAATTATTCTGTCTCTTACTCTTAAAGTAAACTTACCCTTAAAATTATAGATTGATCATTTCATTGTCAGTGGACAAACGTACAAAATTAGCAGGGGATCGAATCATTTTTCCAGTTTTAACACCAGAAAAATATCATCTTCTTAAACCCTAGCAGTACTTGTACTTGCATTTTAAAGTCTCTGATTTTTGCTTGTACTTAATAACATGTAATAACCAAATCTACTTAGTTTCTTAATAACAGTTTGTTAAATATGCTTATGATTAAATACACTACAGTATTACAGTATTACAGTATTACAAAAAAATCAGATTGTAACATACTAATAAAAACTTCTTAAACTGAAAAACAAAAACATTATTTTTTCACCTATGACATCATCGTCTCCTTCTTCCTCACAGATGACCATTGGCTCTTCATCACTAGTTACATCTTCACTTGTCCCCTGCTGTGAGGCAGGTGGGGGGCGGGTCTGAGAGAAATAGAGAGAACAAATAAAGGTTTTAGTGAGACAGTGCACCCCATAAAATCAGCATTTAGTTAAAAAAAAAGGTTTCTGATCATAATTATACCTTTACATCCTTTTCTTTCTCTCTTTTCTCTGGACTATGAACTGCACTCTGGGAAAAAGCACGAAGTCGTGTTACCTGGCCTTCAGTCGGTCCTCCCCAGGGATCAGATTCAGGTGACCCATAACTCGGCCCTGCTGATTTGTGCTCACCCTGATGAAATTGGGACTGGCTCTCTGAAAAGAGATATATACTTAAATACTTTGGAAAGACACAAACACACACATTCCTTGCTCGTGTATACTAGCCTTAGAGCTGTGTTGTTACATTATGATATTGTGATCAAAACAGATAGTATATCTGTATATCAGTATATGTGGCAACATGGCGAGTTTTACACTTACAGCGTTTAACAGACACCCTTATCCACAGCAGCTTACATTTATTTTAGCAGCTAAAGGTTAAGGGCCTTGTTTAAGGGACCAGCAGTGGCAGCTTGGTAGTCCTGGGAAATGAGCTGATGACCTGATGAACGCTAGACTACGAATGTAATTTCTAACCTATGAGGCATTATTCTATAGCAGGGAAACAGACCTGTGCTTTCAGAAGAGCTTCTTTCTCGGGGTTCTTTAGCACCTGGAGTACCTCTGCCCTCAGACAAAGACTTTCTCCTGTCTTTATTACACCACTTCCAGTCCGGATGAGCCCTGAAATGAGCCTCCTTAACCTGGAACACAGACAGTGTAACAGAAAGACGGGCCAAAACACTTAAAATTTAATTGACTAAAGAATGCAATAATACCTGAAAGGCAAGGTCATGGTACTTCTGCTTCTCCTTGGCACCCAGAGCATACCACCACTCCCCCAGGATCTTACTGACGGTACGATTGTCTTGGTTTGGGTGTCTCTGGTGCACCAGAGCACGGTGGCGCTTGCTAAAGATCATAAAGGCATTCATTGGTCGGCGTATGTGGTCCTTCTCTCTCTGTTCAAAAGACGGAAAAGGAAACGATTGTCTTTATATACCTGTGAATGGCCTGTATGATGGAAATGAGCTGGAAATAAATGGTGTTCAATGAAACAGCAGCTAAATTAGGCAACGTGTTTTTGATGTGGTTTTGGATAAAATTTTACATAAGAGAGATGTGACAATTACACTTGTGATTTAAGACGTTTATATTAATAATAATTGCTGACTCTAACAGCCTATTATTAAACAGCTGTGCCAATTGTTAAAATTGTTTTTGTTAAAACAATGATCCAGTGTTTCAGACCAATATCAGCTCAGATACAGAGACATTATAAGATTAAAACATTCCTTAAAGTATATCTAAATCAGCTGTGTACTTCACCTTCTTGTCACTGTCTTTGGGCAGCGCGCTGAGTGATTGTGTTCTTCTCTTTACTGAACCCATCAATGGAGAAGGATCCTGAGCTCCACTAGAGTAAAAGCTGATAAACCAAGTAAAAACACAGACAAGTCAACATTTTTTTGAATTACGATTTAATAGACCGGCCTATTATGTGAATATGTAGGATGCAGATATTTACAGATCATCAGCATCACTCTCCGTCTCACTATCTCCTCCTCCTCTCTCTGTTGGTGGATCACCTACAGAGGGTGGTGCGCAGGAGGGCGACGCTCTTTCAGCAACAGGCTGGTCATCAGTCATGAGAGCTACTCCACACCGAGGCTCTGTGAGATGACACAAAAAAAAGAACCAACTAAAGCACTTAACAAAATTTTACTTCTGTATTGGCAAACACCCTTATCCAGAGCTTACATTTTTCTTATCTAAGTGAGCAGTTGAGGGTTAAGGGCCTTGCTTAGGGGTAGTCCTAGGTATTAAAATAAATGATCTTCTGGTCTGCAGGCCAACACATTGATCACTGAGCTATCACTTCCCCGCTTATCCTTTAACAATTTAGATATTTAAATTTAGTCTGTATGCTGACGGGTACAGGAAGTATGTTGTTATAGTAAAACTGCACGCATATAAATAAAGATTTTCCATAAATAACTTATTTTAGAATCATATAAACTTGTAAATTTGTAATACGCAGCCTAAATAAAATTACTGATTGAAATCTCTGTATGGAAACCCCATTGTAATGCTAGTCTGTGTGTGTATGGGCTGGAGCGGTGTAGTTCTGCAGTATTCCATTACTAATCGAAAAGCAGGCAAAAAGAGTAAGATAAAATCATTCATGTCATATCATATACCCTCTAGTGGCTGATCTTGTTATTGCATAATAATAAATGTACCATGAAATGTATTTCGGTAGTTCAGATTCTGTTATTTAAGTGTACATGATTTACCCTCCATATGCAATATTTATCTATTCATCTATTGCTTACCTTTACTTTGTATTTGACCATCTGTGGGATGGTTGGGTGAATTTGATTGGCTGGTCTCTAGAAAAGGAACCAATGAATGCCAGGGAAACACTTGAACTGAACGAGGCTCCACATTAGTCCAGACTAGCAAAAGACAGAAAATCAGATTTTAATGTCAAAAACTTAAAAAAAAAAAAGGCAAACAGTGTATTAGCATGAATTTGATGTGTAGCCTTTTAGATTCTTTTACTTTAATACCCTCCCCTGCAAATCTTCAAATGCAATCCTCTTTAACCATGCATCTTAGTGTGCTAGGAGGTTATGGCATGGCATGACAAAGTTATGGTTTTTTTTTAAAAATTTTGTCTTTGTGGGATAATTACAAGAAATTCAGTAGTATTTTCTGAAATATTAACATAATTGCCCCACAGTGCTACAAAACACATAGACTAAACAGAAAACAAATAGATAAGATAACAATAGAAATAGATTTCAAAAGGAAAGTATTTTTTTTCCAAAAAACAGCCAGCCAGCACATGAATCTGGAATGGGAGAGTTTTTATCTCTAACATTAACAGACAGCTCCTGTGTTACTTGTCTAATACTTGTCAAATCTATAACTGTGATAACGTCTGATGAGAATACAAATTTCATACAAATGCTTAGTGATTTTAAACAAAAAAGTGTATTATAACACAAATAAGAACTTGAAAAGAGGCAAAAAAACCCACAATTTGTCAATGTGTGCTTTTCAAAAGAGAAAAGGAAAATGACTGCACAGACATCTCCGAACCAAGAAGAATTTATATCATTTTTTACAGTCTTACCTGTGCCAGGCCGTCCCATTATGATGTCTTTGCGAGGGGCAGGATGGGGTGACTCTGCTGGTAGAATAAGAGGCAGTAGGGCTGTGGGACTCGGGTGGCAGGCCACGGGCTGGGGTAAAATCCCTCCTTGTATGGATGTATGTTCACCTGTCTTACTGTTTTGCTCTCTTCCTCCAGAGCCTGAACTGGCGGTACCACTGGCTATACTAGATGAAGAAACACAACTGGGGCTCTGGCTTGGGTGTGTTTGGTGACAAGCTGCCGCAGTTGTTAATGACTGGGCAGTGGTAACCAGTACCAGAGTGGGGGCAGAGTTCCGGAGCAGAACAGTACCATTTGTGGCAGCCCTGTTAATAGGAATAGGAGCCTGAAGACCCACAGCAAGATGAGGTGGTTGACTATGCTCTCTGGCACGGGAACCTGTTCTTCTGCTCAGGGGACCATCACTGAATTTTGCCAGTGGCACGTCGGGATTGCGAACAATGACAGGTGAATCACGAAGTGGAACAATACGGCGTGAGCTGGGGTCTTGGGATAGTGGTGAGGGAGGCGTAGGAGAAACCAACATAGGTGGAGGAGTGGATGCAGCAGACGATGAGGGACGGCTGGTTGTGCTCCTTGGTCGAGTAAAAGAGAGAGAAGAGGGTATGTTTGACTGGCTTTGAGGTGATACTGCTCTGAAGGCTGCAGGATTGAGGCCCAGTGGCAAGTCAGTTAATTGTGGTTCAGACTTAGTATAATCAGGTGCAATTGGAAGTGGTGGTGGTGGAGCATCTAACTTACGCTTGCTGGGACTCATAGGCACAGTAAATGTCAGGTTGGTGTGAAAAGTAGGCATAATGCCAGACAAGTGGCGCTCTTGCTCTGAACCAGGAGTACCCAACTTGGTACCACTGAGATGGCGTGGACGGCGAGAGGTGAGGGGTGAAGGTGCAGTGATAGGGCTAAAATTCGCTGGGCGAAAACCAAAGAGAGGAGAGGGTGAAGGAGATGGAGCAGGGGAGAATGGTGACTGATTGGACACAGGGGAGAATGAAGGAGTGCCTGAGCGTGAACTGCCTAAAGACACCAACATATTTGCTGCCTCACACTCATCAAAGTCAAAGCGAGACAAATCACGCGGCATCTCCTGGGGTAGTAAAGAAGGCAGAATTAAACGAGGACGTGAGTCACCACCACGACTGCTGGCTTCACTACTATCATGCGATGTCTCATCCCAGTCAATGTCACTGCTAGTACGACCTCCTAAGCGAAGATCCGGTGTGAGGGTACCAGTACTGCTAGCACCACTTCTGTCTCTGCCAAAACCACCTCCTGCCTCCATCTCTTTAGTACGCATAGACAAATGACGGGAACAGTAGCCACGCCGTTGGGACTCCTTTGAGCAACCCTCACGGGAGCACAGTCGTCGCCACTGCTTCCCATTAAACTTTTTCCGGATTCCTGTTGGAGTACAAACCACATCCCCCTTCTTGTATTTCTGCTGAGCAGCTGTAAGTGGTGTACGGGAACGTGATGAAGAGGATGAACTAGAACCTCCACCGGATGTACCATGGGAGCTGGAAGTGGAGGTTTTCTCCAGGGCGCTACGAGAAGAGGGAGGCAGTGGAGGCAAATGTGGGGTAGAAGAGATGACTGCTGCCCCTGCAGTTGCATCCATTCCCAGCAGTACAGGTGAAGGGCCAAGGGATACATGGGGTGCTAATGGTGTGCCTATGCCTCTCACCACTGACAGATGAGAACTGAGGTAGTCAGGCTTAGAGAGAATTGGTCGATGTTGAGACGGCACGCCCAAAGTTTTGGTGCCCATGGCTAAAGTGAGGCCACCCTCCCTGAGTGGAGCCATACTAAAATGACTTACTTCCATGTCCTCTTCTGGAGCTGGTGCTTGTAAAGAAATCCTTTCTCGTTCTTTTTCAGATTGCCTTTGTAACACCCTCTCTTTTTCCAGCTCTTTTTGTTGGCTACAGTCCCAAGTTCTGTCTGGAGCTATGCTGAGTGCAGAAGTGATGGCAGTGCTAACTGAACAAGATGAGGAAAGGGGTAATGAAGTTTCAGGGTGTAACACTCCTGTAACTAACACTGGCCCTGTTACCCCATGCACCATGCTGAAATGACGGAACTCTGAATCCACTTCCATCTCTTCTTTATCCTTCCACTCCATCTGTCTTTTCCCAGACATTCGACTATCTTTCTCAATAGGTTGAGGCAGCTCAAGGTCCCATGGTGGAACCAGAAGACGGAGACTCTGTCGTGAGACCCATACTGCTTGAGTAGTTTTGCCTCTCCAGTCCTCCTCAGGTCCAGTTCTATCCTTTTCTTCTGCAGGATCCCTTTGGAGCTGAACACGATAAGGGAATGAGACAGCAGGGTGAGGGTCCACCTGGGTGATCATGCCTTCTCTGTACAACTGCTGTGCCCCCTCACTGCCTTCACTGCCACCGCCGAAAGGAACACACACACGTGTTCCTATAGGCACAGATGCATGCCCCGGAGGGGGTGCATCCAATATAACATCTACCATATCACTAGCCACTCGGAATGGGTATTTGCATAATGTTTCCTCTCCATGTAACTGCACCTCTACAATTCCTTGCTCTCCATTTACTTCTCGTACAACACCAGCACGAAAAACTCCAGCTGGTGCTTGATCTCTATCAGACAGACACTTGTCCTCTTTTTTTGTGCTTACTTTGGCCAGAACCCTCTGGTTCTTTAAACCCTTAGCAAGTGTTTGTGACAACCCAGCTGGTAAGTTTTCCAGTGGAAGCTCAGGACTTAAATGAGACTGGCCTCCTTGAACAATGGATTGGGATCTAATTTGCTCTGCTGCCACCTCAAGGTCAGTTGAGTGCTCACTGGCTGTGTCTGTGGAGGAGCAGCGCTGAGGACTCAACGTGTTTACCTTTTCCCTGTCACTATTTTCATCTCTCATTTTGGATGACTGTGGTGCCAGGCTGTTCTGTATGACCCCTGAGGTGCTGGCCAAAGGTATCTGGTGGCTCTGATTGACTGAATCTGTGTATTCAGCTCCTGTGGTGCTGGCCTGACTAGTACTGGAGCTGTTATGAGGTGTACTGCTGTTACTCTGTGGGGGAGTGCTGGAATTTCCATTATTGCCATGGTTTCCAGCATAATGTTCAGAGGTATACTTTTTTTTCGGCACACGGGCCTTAAAGGTGGCTGTCTTGCGGCTAGATGAAGGATTGGGGCTGTTACTGTCACTCTGTGTTCCGCCTGATTTGGAGCTCTGAGAATGTTCCTTTGCTTTACTATAATCCTCTGAAGTATCCAGCATCACGTCTCTTTTTTCCTCTCGTTCTGGGGTCCTAATAGCTCTAACTAGCTCATCCTGTGATGAGTCTGAATTTGAGGATATTAATCGTTTAGGAGAGGGGGGTGAGAGCCTGAGATTTTCCTCGGTTTCCCTCTTGTCCTCTTCCGGACTTGCATCAAGCAGCCCCTTTCTCTTACTACCTTTGGCTCGTGTGGATGGAGGTGATCGTCTGCCTTGTTTTTTAAAAGGCTTCATATTCATCAGCTTGTACAAAATATTTAATCCATAGGTTTTCTTATATGTTCCAGTTTGTCAATATCTTCCGTTCTGTTTCCCTCTTTCATTACGCCGTGTTTCTTTGCTTTCTTCTACCGTGTCCCTTTTTGGAAATCCGGCCCTGCGGTTAAAGACAGAAAGCAAAACAAATAACTTTGGAAATCACCAGAAGCATTTTTTTTTCAATAATATATA
The DNA here is from genome assembly GCA_005784505.1 of Bagarius yarrelli. Taxonomy (NCBI): domain Eukaryota; kingdom Metazoa; phylum Chordata; class Actinopteri; order Siluriformes; family Sisoridae; genus Bagarius; species Bagarius yarrelli. Next base: position 831,405 of record VCAZ01000063.1, on the reverse strand, counting down.
TTTAGATCATGTTTCTCACATAGAAAATCCTACATGCTGTGAAATGCTGGATAAACTGTCCTGTCTTATGCAAGGATAAGAAGACATTAACATATAAAGAGATAATTACTGTGAAATTTGTAAGACCTCAATTAAGTATAATAAACTATGGTAATAGCAGGAAAGAGAAAAGATATTGGCAGATAAAGTTGCAATACGATGAGAATAATGCAGAATAAAGTGACAGGCGATGCAAATATCAGGAAAAATGCAATTAAATAAATTCAATTAACTGTATATAATTATAATATTAACCCAAAGCAATTTATTAACCTACTACATGCAAAAACAGTTGAACTAAACTTCAAGCAAAGTGCTTGTCTGGACAAGTCACACACAGGTTTTTGTTTCTTGGCTGCAACAGAGGAGGCGGGGGAATTCCTAGTTAAATGGTATTTCAGTCTCTCTCTCTCTCGCTCTCATTCTCTCTCTCGTATATATATCTAATAAAATACCGTCTTTAATCAATTATTATTTCTCTTTGATTTTTTTATCTCTTTTATCTGTCATTCATATCTGTGCTTCTCTCTTTAAGTCTTTCCTTTCTGCTACACAATTACACGCACAATCTTCTGTGTGCAAAGACTTTTATATTTAGCTGAAGTGTCCAGCCCATAAGAGAGCTGGTTTTCTCACACAGTCACATGTGGTATTCCTGTGAAACATGTGAAACGGCGTAGCTGCATGTACGTGTTGTTATAAATCATGTATGACAATGTAAGTATGTGTGTGTGGAATAGTGTACTCCAATATAAAAATTCCATAAAACACAACCACAGGATTCCCAGTTCCTTTGCAATTCAGTGGTGGATGTTGTGTATATTTCTAGCACCAATATGACACTCATCACAAAATAAAATAGCTAAAACTATATATTTATAACAAACAAGAGAAAAACATGATTACTAAATAAATAAATAAAGCCAAAATGAATAAAAGCTAAAGTAGTTTATAATTCGGTTTTATTTTAATTTTGGTAAAGAACAAGCTGAGCTGACGATTTGGTCGTAGTATTGTAGTCTGTAGTACAACCCCTGTCTCTCTCTCTCTCTCTCTCTCTTACACACACACACACACACACACACAGTAGTGGAGTGACGCAGGCCTGTCCACAACACAAGGCCGCAGCGCATTTCTGCGCTCTACAAAGCCTGGAAATGATACCATAATAATCATATGCCACTATTATGTGTCTAACTGCGCTGTGAAATAGCAGAATATCCCAATCTAAAGTAAATAATTATCAATCCATTCCTACTAAAGCCAGAATAAGACGTTAAACTAAGCTGGAATTCGTATACACTCGCCAGGCTAAAACACTACGCAGTATTCTAGCATCAGATCCATGTTCACACTAAAATAACAAAAAGGACCAGACGGATGGCTGGGATGTTGAACTGCAGCACAAATTCGCCTCTACGTTTTATTCTTGGACATATTGTCCACTTCAGAATAAAGATCTAACGTTACACTGCGCAAGTTTTCTGTGCCTGATGCACAGTTGCGGCTTATCCGCTACACTTCCAATAGATTCGCAGAGAAAAAGTTTTATTCTGACTGCACCTTTATACTTCCTGTGTGAGTCTGGTGGACATAGTAAAAGACTAGCGCTTCACTGCCGTTCTTTTCGACAAGGACAAAGTGGTTAGAAGTGTTTTGGAAAACACCCATCAGGGTAAAACTCCACACCGCGAACAGAGCCACCGCACTGCTGCACAAGAAAGATTTGTAGCAAGCTTCAAACTCACCCTTTTACTAATAACAGTGTTGATCAAATAAATATCGATTAGAAAATAAAATGAATAAAAATACAGAATCTTCGCGGCTGCCGATGAGCAGGTTTAAAGGCTAGAAACGCTTTTCTTCCGCAAAACCTCGTCGAATGAGGGGGAAAGTACAGCCGCTTATGGTTCGGGCTACACTACAGACGCAAAATGGTGAATGAAGTCCTAAGCCTTGACAACTCCCCGATTCCACCAACTAGAGCTCACTGTAGGTTACAGTAACCAATAAGAACCCGAATAGCATTAATTAGGGTGGAGCTAACTAGCACAGTGCCCCGTATTGACAGAGCGTTTAATCCAATCGGGTTATGGGAAAACAAGAAACAGCTGGTCAAACCTGACCGTCATCATCCAATAGACATGCAGAAAATGTGCATGAAGAAAAGTGGGCGGGACAAGCAAAAAAATAGCACGATTTTCCTACAACTAAACGCCCGGATGCTGAAAATACTACACACGATAACATGTAGATTAGAAAAACTCGGATTACTTAAAAATAAATATTTGAATATACTATACTATTATATAAATTGAGTCGAATATAGTTTAAAAACTGGTGTGAGAAACTGCACTCATTTGCACAACTGCAAGGAAGTTAGACTGTTCGTGGTTATTATTGTATAAGAACAATGAATGCTAGCTTTTGCTTAATTCGCCATGAAACAGAAGACAAAAGCTTTTTGATTAATATCCGGACTCAGTTTCCCTTGAGCGCATCAAAGTAAACTATAACATCCAATAATAGATCGCGGATTGATCATTTAATCCCGCCTCTGCCTTCGAGACAAGTAGAAATTTGCACAAACGTCATCAAAACGTCCTGTGATTGGTCGGTAAGACTAAAACGCAACCAATAAGCAAGAAACAGTTTAGGCTTGTTGTCATTACTAATAGGAAAGAGTTTTTAACAAAAGAAAAACTGTCCACTAACATCAAAATGTATATTATTGTATGTATTTAATGCAGTTAGTGATTTATCATGGATAATATGCATCTACTGTATGCGCCTTTATTACCCCTGTACATTAAACAGGGTACAACATGATTGTGTAAATACATTTAGAGCATTTGGCAGACGCTTTTATCCAGAGTGACGTACCTTTACCTTATTTATACAACTAAGCAATTGGGGGTTAAGGGCCTTGCTCAGGGGCCCAGCAGTGGTGGCTTGGTGGAGCTGAGTACTTCAAGTCAGGGAAATCTGAAACATCTTTTACAGGAATTAGCAGAACATAACCCACTAAAACTATAACCATTACTACTGTGAGCAAGTTGTGGCTAGTGGTTAAGGTGACCAGGGTTCAATTTCCAGTACCACCAACCTACCACCACTCAGCCCCTGAGCAAGGCCCTTAACTCCCAATTGCTCAGCTGTATAAAAGAGATAAATGTAAGTCGCTCTGGATAAGGACATCTGCCAAATGCTGTAAATGTACTGCATAGGCCATCAGGCTCCTCAACACACTGAACTCAACTCAACTGAACTCAACATGTAAACACAAAAATGCATTTTACTAAGCACAAATGCTTTAAATGGTGTTTGCACAAGAAATCTTGCTCCTTTCTTGCACATCTTTGCATATATGCCCTTAAAAAAAAAAAAATCTGGTCAGCGCTATTTAATCTAATGTACTGTGTAGTGTTTTTTATTGTTTTGTATTGTCTGTTTTTGCATTGTCTAGATTATTGTTTGTACTGTTTATCTGCACTGTCTGTTTTGCACTATTTGCACCAGATTGCACACATGCACTTTATGTAAAACAATTTATTCTTTAGTCCTTAGCTCTGTGTTGTTCCTCTGTATGTGGCTCTGTGTTGTTTTGTGTAGCACTATGGGGTCCTAGAGAAACGTTGTTTCATTTCACTGTGTACTGCATCTGCTATATATGGTGGAAATGACAATAAAGCTTCTTGAACCTGAACTTGAACTTAAACCTACGATGTGTTATTTTGTATACTGAATTTTTATTATATTATAACAATAACAGAACAGAGGCGACCTGATCAGATTTACAAATGCACATTAATAAATGTATATCACTTTGCCTCACAGAGGATGTTTATTTTCTATAAAGTGAAAAAAAAAAATGTCTAAAACAATCGGCAGAAAGTCTTTACTAGTAAATATCAGACAATACTACACTCTAGCGGTCAGAGATGGAATCGTCATGCTGTTTTATATTAATTCCTATTTGCACCCGATAACAGAGTGGCAGTTGTCTCAATGTCTCAATATAATACCATAATCATTTCGCTGTGTTTAAAATGTAAAATTCTACAACTCCATATTTTGTCTTTCACTTTATTCTGCGTCCTACAAATGTTTAAAATATTCATAGTATGTATTTTTGGCAATAAGCTCCCTCTAATTCAGATTCTTACTTATATAATTGATGAATTTTAAGGAACCTGATCCCCCAGGTCAAGCAATATCAAACAAAAAAAATGTCATCTTTGTTCTTGTTGGTGTTTATCAACTAGACTAGAAAATGTAGAGAAACGAAGTAGATGATAGGGTTAGAGAGAGAGAGAGAGAGAGAGAGAGAGAGAGAGAGAGAGAGAGAGAGAGAGAGAGAGAGAGAGAGAGAGAGAAGGACAGATATCTTCTTTCTTGCTCTTGAACTTGAATACAATCCAATTTGAATCCAATGGAAGACCCAAAAACAGCAAAGTATAAATAAATGAAAAGGAACCAGAACCTCTTTTAGTTGCTCTGCTACTGTAATTGATCGAAGATTGTCAGTATAAACTGGGCACTGGGTTCTTATTCCAAGTAGAGCTTAATTTGTAATGTGAGGGATAAAAGGGGGGAATTGCATCCACATGGCCAAACCAGATGATATGTGTTCAAATAAATGAGCAGTGGAGTGTGATTGGAAAGAATGCGCTTCAGTCTGAGTCTGTGGCCCACGTGGCAGCAGCCTCCTGCTGACTTCATTTATACAGTTAGTGGAAAATATGTGTGTGTGTGTGTGTGTCGGTCTATCACTGTGTGGGGTAGAGGTGATTTCATGAGAATGTTTGTAAGTACAGAGAGTTTGTGTGTATATGTGCGTAAGAGCGATAGAAAGATTCTGTTAATGTGTGAGATGAAAATTCAGCTTGCCCGTCGTCTTTCTTTCTGTGTGTGTGTGTGTGCCAGGATGACTGCGGCAAGCATCCGGCTTGCCAATTCTCCAACCTCAGCCATGTGCGACATCTGTTGCCACGGTCACCAGTTACAGTCTACACAAAGCCTGAAGCCTCGCAGTTAATAATAGCAACATTAACAGTAATAGTAATAACAGCACATTCTAAAATCTGGACTAAACTCCGGTCTGCACAGTCTACAGTTTCCACAAGAATCCACCCAAAAGCTGTGAAAGTGTGTTGAGCTCTAAATGCATTTGATCAGACTGTCAGAGCCGCTGACACTTTTACTGTATATGTTTATAAATCATCATACAGCACTGCAGTACCGGGGGATTTTTTTGGTCTGACTTTTTAAAAAAAATCACGTCAGATCACTTTAAAAGCATAAACTTAACCATATAGGAAAGCTAACACAACTATAAAGCTCTTATGATTATATCTGTTTAAAAATCACAAATAATTACGGTATTAATACTATATTAATAAACTGTATATCTTATTCCAGATGTTGTCTCACTCTTCCTCATCTAATATGCTGTGCAGGTTTTGCACTAGATTGTGTCATGTGACTGGGGGGGATTTGATCATTCAGTTACAATAGTATTAGTGAGATCAGACACTAATGTTGGGTGAGGAGGTCTGGGGTGCAGTCTGTGTCAGGGCCAGGGTTCTGTACAGGACACTCCAGTTCTTCCACTCCAATCAGAACACAGCAAGTCTTCATGGAGCTCCACACTGAGATCAAATCTGGGTTGTCTGATGTTTCCTTATTACAATGCTGTAAATCTTTATGATAGTATATATCGCTGTATAATGTTTAAGCACTGTTTTGTTCCACTCCTCATTATTATTCTTTTTTCTACTTATCACTCTCTTCTGTCCTTCTTAGAGCAGCATATGTTCACCCTATTACAAATCTTTAAGGAAGAGTTGAGGAAGGGATAAAGTTAAAAAGGAGAAAAGAGGACTGTAAATAGGGGTGTGTTTTTATATCCATACACTGAAGGTCCAGATAATGATCCAGCTATTTGTGTGTGTGTGTGTGTGTGTGTGTGTGTGTGTGTGTGTGTGTGTGTGTGTGTGTGTGTGTGTGTGTGGGGGGGTCTTATAGTCTTATAAACGAAAATGGCAGACACCACAAAGAAACCCATGTGTTTCTCTACAAGTTTAAGCACTGAGAAAATAAAGAAGTCTTTTGATCACAAAGACTTCATTCACACATGCCCCCCCCACCACACACACACACACACACACACACCTCACCCCACCCCCAGTCTCTCACTCACGTCCAACTCAAAACCACGCTTTTCCTCTCTCTGGCCTCATTTAAACCTGGTGTAAACTTGGTAACAACTGTCTCAGAACACAAATGAAGAGTACCAAGTACAGGTGTGAATGGGGTCAAATCCCATCATGCCATTTGATCACCCTGACACATGTGTTCATACTTTCTTTCTGTCTTTTTTTCTTTCTCTTTTTCTTTCTTACTTTCTTTTTTCTTACTCTCATTCTCCTGATGTCTCCTTTATTCTTGTCCCAACTCCACCTTCATTGTCTTTTTTCATTATTCCTTATATCCCTCTTTCCGACAGTTTTTAAACTGTATTTCACCACATCTCCTGCCAAAGTGTGTCTTCTTTCTACAAAAAAACGATGTTAAGCCGTTGTGGAAGTGTTTTTCTGTCACCTTAAAATGTATTCCTAACACTCCATGTATTCCTAACTCCTTCACAGGGCATGTTGAGGCACAGACCCTTCTTTATGTAGATGAGTGAAGATGCAAACACATATTGTGGCTATGTATAATTCATTGGACCTCTGTTTCAGTTATAACAGGTTGAGTGATAGCCATGTTGGCTGGAGAGACACTCTTGCACCCTGACCACTTTGATCAACTTTATCAGTTTACTCAAAACCTATTGGTGTTCGTCACTGGCAGGTAATCTTCTCCAATCAGCATTGAAGTCTTCTCATTAATCTTTGCTGCTCTTTTTGGGAACAGTAAATCCTGCTTAGGGACAGTAAAGTTCATCAACAAAAGAGAAGAACAGGTACTTCGACAAAATAAAGATCAAAATAAATCCAGTCTTTCTTACTCACACACTCCTTTCAGAATCAGACCAAATGGCTTTACATTATGATGAGCATGAGAACAACTGTTTAACGCCAGAGAGAGAGAGAGAGAGAGAGAGAGAGAGAGAGAGAGAGAGAGAGAGAGAGAGAGAGAGAGAGAGAGAAAGAAAGTAAAAGAAGACGGCTGGAAATGGAAAGACAGAGTAAGCCGCCTACCTTCATTCATTCTGCTTTTTTTTATTCCTTTCCACCTTCCTCGGTCTGTTCCTGTTCTATTAGTATTTTACTTCCACTCTCATGTGTTCGTGCTTATATACAAATCTTTAGATGAATGTATTGCCTCAAATTTGTGATTATAGAGATTGTACACCTTGTTGTAGAAGAACTGACATTAGATATGGCTAGCAGGGTCAGTTATCTAATACGTCTATATGCTACTTTTATTTATGTTTGTATTATTATTTAGTATTGCAGCCTATCATGATGTCCAGACAGACACTATTTTGGTAATAAGTGTCAGTCATGATTGGATATCAAGTATACTTTATATAGTAAATAACACCAGGAGGCAGTATGTTGAGTATGTGAGTAACCTGCCCCACACTTACAAACTGCCCCTCATGATGTGGAAAAGGAAGGAAAGTTGTGTTCTAGCACAACAGTTCAAACAGGACAACTGAATTCAAACATATACACATTTATGCACACACTCATTCACACACACGCACACGTAAACACACACACAGCCCTGTTTGACTCATACAGTTTTTTTTGCTATTGTCGATTGTTTTGTTGTTGTTTTTTTGTTACTTTCTGTCTCTAATATGTTTGGTAATATGTTTTGTGCCCTTTTGCAAAACTGGAACTAAATATAGCCATGCCAATAAAACATTTTCTTTCTTTTCTTTTAATCAATATTTTAAAGCAAAATGACCTAACATATCCTGACAATTTCATTATTTATTTATCCAGAACTCACAACACAAACACTGAGTTAATCAAATTTAATAAGGACAACATACTGGCACACAGACGCTTTCATGAGTAATGTAGAAGATATATTTTTTAATGGTTTTATAGTTAATATTTGTGTATAAACCGACCAATTAATGACTAAAACAAATCTTAAAACTGATTAATGTAATATAAAAGCAAAACGTTGCTGGAAAGCTGTTGTCGGGTCTGTAATTTTACTGTAAAAACCAGAAAATCGTTCATCTTAAAACCAGATATGATAAGTGTTAGAAACCTAGGAAGATGTGCTTATTACTCCACACTGTCCCAGAGTTCATCCACACTAACAGCGGAACTAATAGGAGTTTATCTGTACAACTCTGTGACTGTTTATGGTGATATTCAGCAGAATGACAAGAAGCATTTTTTAAGACAATCGTGTCTGTGATGATAGGCAGCAATTTTAAAGATTCTGAAGGCATGAAATCCACTGGCTATAAACTCTTTAAACATGACACTATGATCTCTTTAACTAAAAAGACAAATTAGCTTCATACTAGTGGAAAACCCGGGGAATTGATCTGAAGGACTATGTTCAAAAGTATGAAGATGTGTGTGTGTGATTGCCATGGGTCCACAGATTTTGGGCAGGAAAAAGGTCACCTGGGGTCAATAAATGTTCTGTTGCGTTTACATAAATTTGTGCATTTTTAATAAATATATTTTTATAATAAGAACAAGTTGCATTATAGGCCAGCTAGAATGTCGGGCAAACTAACGTCTGTGAAAACGAAGCAGACGCAATACCGGTGGAGTTTTCGTTCAAGAAAACGCACCGCTAACAGTAGCAACTTTCTAAAGGGAAGCGTGCGTAGGAAAACGTCATGACGACACCATGCGCTCAGGAGGTGTTAAGGGTTCCAAAGTAGCACAAGTGGTAGAGCGCACGACTAGTGGGCGTGGCCTCTCTTTTTCTCCAGTAGACGTGGGCGGCACCGTGCGGTCTGGAGAACGAAACACGACACTCAGAAACAGAGGAGAAAGACAGAAAGAGAAAGAGAGAGAAAGAAAGAAAGAAAGAAAGAAAGAGAGGGAGAGGGGGCGACTGGGGAAAGAGCGCACAGAGAGTGAGTGGAAAAAAAAGAAGAGGAGGTGTTAAAAAAGAAACAGAGAGCGTTTACAAAAAAAAGCACCAGAGACACTATACATATATCTTTTTTTTTTTTTTATTTGGACATGGTATTATGGTATGTTTTGAGCGTCACGATGACGTGGTGCAGCTCAGTAACGCGAACAAACTAATTAGTAATTTAGCGAGTGGCGCTGCGGATCTGGCGGCCGGACAGAAACACGGCCATACCGCCGACCTGCTCCACCTCCCCGGCGTCTGGAGCATCAGCGCTACCCAGCATCCAGTTCAATCCCAAATCCATGAGGAACAGCGGCACAGTGGAGTAAAGAGAGGAAGAGAAGAAGAGCTGGAGTGAACAAGAGAAAAGTTCGCGAGGAGTTCGTCTACGGCGAGCAAAAAAAGCGAATCCAGCCTAAAGGAGACCATGAAAACCTCTGGAGATTCGGGTAGGTTATGCACTTGATGCACAAAGTCGTTTGAGTTAAACCGATCAAGTAATTATTCATGTAAAAATCGCCATTTTTTTTTACTGTAAAGAGTTCGGATACTTACCGTGACCACGCACGCGCGCGCACAGTCTCCCGATTGTGTGACGTAACGCAGCTAACGTATCTACATACAAACAAAAATCTTTCTGTTTCATGATATTTAAAAGTTTAATAAAGTTTCAAAAGATATTTTTCAAACTTTTACTAGTGCCAGGATGGCGGAAACAATCCCGCTGCATCGTGCCAGGGGTAGAGCAGCTCATGCTAACTCGGCTAACTAGCGCAAGTTTGCTTTCGATGGAAGTTGATTAGAATTCCACCGATTATTTATTGTTGCTATTGTGTTGTGAAGTTGATGTCAGGATGGCCGGCGGTGGTATTAAATGGCGGAGTTAAAATTAAGATATTAACGCCTGTAGGACTTCAGCTTAGAAGAGGAAGAAACTTTTTTTTAAGTCTTGTAACTCCCTCACTGCTCCCAGCTAAGCTAACCTGCATGTGTAGTATTATAACCACTCCAAGGAGTTCACTTTGTTCTATAACGACTTTAATTCATATCAGGCATGTGAAAGATCATGTGTTTGTGTGAGGTTTCATCCAGGACAGCAGTCTGTTCAGTCGTTATATTGTCCACAATTTTCTGTTTTTTTCCCTCCAGTCAGTGGAGCAGGGAAAAGTGCGGCGAGCCTCTGCACGAGCCCCCGTCTTTGTCTGCATCCGTCCATTGGCGCATAAACACACACACACATACACTGATTTAAACAGACACAAGGATTGTGTTTATAATAATAATCATTATTTTTATAGACGTGTCATTTCGCTGGAGTTTTGAACTTTTGTCTTCTCCAGCATGTTTCTGCGATCACGGCCCGGTTTTTATTAAGGAGGTCATTTCACTTTATGATGATGTTTAACACAGTTTCTGATTCCCGGATGTTTGGGTCATTTTTCCGACCAGACCAGAACCCCCCACCCCCAAGGAAACGTGACGCCATGAACACATTTGCATATTTCCTTTATTCATACAGATCATTATCATATCGAAGGAGCATTAGTGTGTTTTTCCTTACTGGAATAAATTACAGCAGTAAAACTGACTGAATGAGTAAGTGTGAAGTGCATTTTATTTGTATTCTTATTTTGCAAAACGGAATTTCTGTCAGTCAGAACAATAATGAAATCTCACTCACAACAGTTGGTGATTGGTTGTTGGGATTTGTGGTGATCAGTGGTTGGTTGTTGGGGCCTGTGGTGATCAGTGGTTGGTTGTTGGGGCCTGTGGTGATCAGTGGTTGGTTGTTGGGGCCTGTGGTGATCAGTGGTTGGTTGTTGGGGCCTGTGTTGATCAGTGGTTGGTTGTTGGGGCCTGTGGTGATCAGTGGTTGGTTGTTGGGGCCTGTGGTGATCAGTGGTTGGTTGTTGGGGCCTGTGGTGATCAGTGGTTGGTTGTTGGGGCCTGTGCTGATCAGTGGTGTTGGGCTTGTTGGGGCCTGTGCTGATCAGTGGTTGGTTGTTGGGGCGCTGTGCTGATCAGTGGTTGGGTGTTGGGCCTGTGTGATCAGTGGTTGTTGGGGGCCTGTGGCTGATCAGTGGGTTGGCTGTTGGGGCCTGTGCTGGATCAGTGGTTGGCTGTTGGGTCCTGTGGAATTCAGGTGTTGGCTGTTGGGGCCTGTGCTGATCAGTGGTTGGCTGTTGGGGCATGCCTGTGCTGATCAGGTGTTGGCTGTTGGGGATCTGGTTGTTGTTGGCCTGTGCTGATTTTGTGCGGATCATCCTGTCAGTGGTTGTGTGGGCCTGTGCTGACTTCCTGTGCTGCAGTGGTGATGGGCCTGTGTTGGCTGGCGTTGTTGGGGCCTGTGCTGATCAGTGGTTGGCTGTTGGGGCCTGTGGCTGATCAGTGGTTGGCTGTTGTTGGGGCCTGTGCTGATCAGTGAGGTCCATGGTGATTTTGGGGGTGGGTGGTTGTTGCGGTCTGTGGTGATTTGCGGTTAGCTGTTGGGGTCTGTGGTGATTTGCGGTTCGCTGTTGTTGAGGTCTGTGGTGATTTGGGGGGGAGTGTTGCGGTCTGTGGTGATTTGGTGGGGGGACTGTTGAGGTCTGTGGTGAGTTTGTGGGGGGACTGGTTGAGTGTCTGTGGTGATTTGTGGGGGGGGACTGTTGAGGGTCTGTGGTGATTTGTGGGGGGCTGTTGAGGTCTGTGGTGATTTGTGGGGGGACTGTTGAGGTCTGTGGTGATTTGTGGGGGGACTGTTGAGGTCTGTGGTGATTTGTGGTTCGCTGTTGGGGTATTAAAATGGGCAAAATCATTTAGTCTCCAATTTGCTGCCTTGTGTGGGATTTATAAAAATTAACATTTGTGAGGGACCTTAAATCTACATTTTAATAGAGCTTTACTATAAACACATTTAAATAATAATCCAAATAAAATTAGTATTTTGTCTGTCCAACATTTCCCTGCAAAAACAGCATCAGTTCTTCTAGGTTGACCTGTACACAGTTTGTAAAGAAACTTGGCATGTTGGTTGTTCCACACAGCCTGAAGAACTAACCACAGACCTTCTGTCCCATGATTAGATGTACTTTTCTCGCTGTAGCAGTGGGAGCGGATCTCGTCAGTGAGGCTTGAGGTAATGTAGTGTAGTAAATGGACTGCTATTTAACTGCTCCAGTGCATTAATACACACTGAGGAGAACAAACGAGTAGAGCAACTCCTGCGGAGGAAACACAGTGTGGTCCTGGTCCTGACGAAGGTCTTTGTCTTTATGATCTTGACAAAAAGTCAGTAAAGCACTGAAGAACCTTACGTCTGTGAGTTGCTGTGGCGTTTCCTCCTTTAAGGTGTTGAACTGTGTTTGATGGATAGTTTTAACCTGAAAATAAAATCACAGACAATAGTTTTTCCTTATAATTTAATCTCTCGAGGACTTCTGCGTATTAAAGATAAGATTCATCAAAATAATTTATCTAGCAGTAATGATGACATGCTTGCAGTGACTGCGTGTCTTACTGCTGTTTGTTCCCTGGTTCATATGGTGTTTATTCAGTTGTAATGAGGACAAGAGAAGCGGGTTTATACAACATGGCGCTTAACACGAGCTCGCACACAGTTTATTGGGGTGTTGACTTCTCCACATTCCACTTTAATAGCTTGTGTCTGCATTGCATTACACACACACACACACACACACACACCACACACACACACACTTGGGGCCTGTCTCAGTCTAGTAGGTTGCCATCTTTGTGGTGACGCCACTTTGACGTTCTCCTTCTTATTTTTGCTGCTCCGATTTCTTTTTGAAGGCGGCTCCAGCGTTGGCGCAGTGTGGCTTGGACTCATCAGTCCTGCACGTTTGCTGTTTTAAAGCTGTGTGTGTGTGTTTGATTGCCACATGTGGCTACTAGAAGTTTAACAGTCCTGCCACTTTCAATGGATTTTTAATTCCACATGTAGAAATAAACCCATGTAACGATGATGTTCTGGTCTGCTGCCAGTTCCTGGACCACTGAGTGATTTCCAGTTTTGTTCAGCCGAGTACTTTATAGACGATCAGCCCAGGAGGTGTCTTACCTTTTACCTGTGGGGTTTAACAGGCCCTCTGCTGACAGGGCGGGAAGCTGTAAGTAATTTTCAGAGGGCCCGGTGGCAGAGACAGAGCTGAGAAGCGATAGCTGTGTCTCATTGGTTACTTTTTCTCCTCCTGTGGAGAAAGTGTTCTAATCCCACAGCTGGAGCCAGCACATGTGTCATCAGCCTGCTGTCTGTGTGTGTCTGTGCACATCTGGAGCAAAATGAAAGTAAAGAAGGAGCCTCGAGACCTAACCACAACACAGAACTTGAAAATGGAGACAGTCTGTTTCTTTCTTCTGTTTTTACGCACTTTTTTTACACCGCTTCTCTCTCTCCCTCTCTCCTTCTCTTTTTTTATACCTCCATGGTTTTATCCCTTGCTTTAATTTCATTCTGCTTTGATTATTCCTACGTACACATTTACAAGGTTAGGATGTAAAAATACAGAAAAGAAAGTGCTACCTCCATGTTTGTTTATCAAGGCAGGGCCGCTGAATTTAATTAGATGTTCAGGAAGATTGTCCGAAAGAAACTCAAATGTAAAGTCTGACCCAAGCCGGGTTCATGCTGGCTGACCTCCACCTGCCCTTAAGCAGAGACGTCTGGGTCGAGTCAGCACTGCTGCAGTGTTCTCTGCCTCGCTTTAAGTGCTCCTATAAAATGTTTAAGTTTAAAGAACTAGACAAGATATCAGCAATGACACGGTGCATGGTTCAACTACCAGAAATAACTTTGATAATCTAGTTGAATGAAAAGGACAGTACCATATATCAGACTTCTCTAAAGCGTGACTAATGTAAACCAGGTCATATGTTTTGTAGTGCAAGTCAAAAGCATGAGCGTGAACGTGGCCGTCGTTCTGGTGAGCGTGTCGTGGACCTGCATGGGCCTGTTGGTGGAGTCTTGGCTGCTCCTCATGCTTAGCAGTCTTCACATAGCAGGAAAATTGGCCCAGAAACACACCCTGCCTGACCATCTACGGCTGATTTAATCACAGCCCTAAAAGGAACTCCCTTGTCATGCGTCTGTTTTTTGTCTGGGCAGCGTTGGCTGTCGCACCATGGCGTCCCGGACGTCTGGAGCACAGTCTTTACCGCGTTGCCGGGAACAGGAATTTTCAGTCCTGCCTCTGTTGACACAGAAATGTGAAAATAACAGCTCCTAGATCTTCAGCTGCAGGGACGCAGCTGTCAAAGTCTCGCACTCGCTTCATTTCCTGCACAGGGGTTTGAATTAATAGAAGTCTCATGGTGTGACTTACGAGGAAGTGTTGTAAACGGGAACATTGCCTCAGGTGACTCGTACACCGTGAAATGTTCCTAAACAGTTTCTCTGCCAAAGTTTGATCTTCAGCACATTAGATCAAGCGACACGTGGTTGGTGTTATGACTAGGACAGAGAACGAGTTGCAGTGCAGCAGATGTTGCTGTCGAATGTGTGTAGTCTGCCCCTGTGAAAACATGGAATAGTCTACATGCCAGCTTTTCACTTCTGTTACCTTCAGTCCTTCAAACCCAGAAGTTATGATATTTCATCAGAATCACTGAGCATAGACCAGCTCTCAGGGGCTTGGGTTGTTCTTATCAATTTCACAAAAGTTGCGCAAATCTGTGCAGCTCACATTAAACACCACACAGGAAGTAGAGGTCAGGTCATGCTGTATCACACCAGCATGAACTCCTTAAAACAACCCAACCCCTCCCAGCATGCCTTTGTTTTCTACCCTCTGACACTACACACATGCACGCACACGTTACTAAAATGCCCCAGTTTTGATTTAAACGCCTGGAAATGTTACAACTACTTGTGGCATGGCCACTTTGGGCCATTCAGCCAAAATATTGGAAACCCTTGGTTTAAATTAAGACAAATGTAGCAGGATAGAGAAAAATACACACACACACACACACACACAAACACTCGCATGCACACACAGGCCTAACGGCTGGCATCTGGCACTTGTAGCTGATTTCTTCTCTCTTTGATCTCCCCATAACCTCCTCAGATCTTTTCTTGCTTTACTTCTCAATTTTTCTCACTTGCTCACTCACACACTAACACACAATCTCTTTTTAATTTTGTTAAAAAGTCATTAAAACATTCCATACTATATAAGATGCAAAATAAGCATGAAAAGTGAGTATTCTGTCCAAATCCTCAGTATGTGGAAAAACCAGTACGTGAAAAGTTCCCAGGTGGTTTACAGATTTACATAAGTACATATATAATGGACACTTTACATTCCCCGAGCACATGGGATAGACGACTCATCATATTCCAAAATGGCAGGAAGCAGCGACACTTTTTTCCAATTCAAATGCACTTATTTAACACCATCCGAATTAAACATGTTTATGTTTTTACCAGTTTTTAGGGGCTTTTTTTAGTTTTAAATTCAGACTGTTGTGTTACATGACAACATTCAACATGATGGATGTAGTCCAAATTTCATTTTATATTACCTGTAATCGGCTCGGATCATTTTATGGATTGAAAGGGAGTTTGAAAGGCATTTATTACAAGAAAACTTGCATCAAATAACGTTCGGTTTTAACAAAAATAACAATAAATAAAATAACGAAGATCAAATAATTACCAACTTTAATAAAAATATATTTACTTTTCAGAACTTAGTTTAACATGTAAAACAACCTGAGAACCTAAACAATAATAATGTCTACATTCTGTGGAGAGAGTAGGACCTCTGAAGTGGCCAGTCGAGCTTCTGTCACAGTATTTACTTATTTCTAACATTATCTGTGGTCTCTGAGATATTTCTATTCTGCCTCTATAACTTTCACTCTGCTGCTGCTTCTGTCAGTTCCTGCATGGGATTGATGTGAACTCGACTACTCCGTGTAGCGCCAAAATGACTTAAAAAAACAATATGCGGCGGTAAAATTGTCTTCTATTCTGCAATCTTTAAAGTAAAATTATAGTTTCACAAGTTAGCAATTAATCCACGGGTCACGTGCAATCTGCGGGCCATGATCCGCACGGATCAACTGCGATCTGTTGCACCGCTAGTAAAGAGTGTCAAAATTTCCAATCCCAGGGGTTTTCTGCTGTAACCTGCTCACATAAGGAGATCAGTTCACAGCTCTTTTTCCTCATTGTATATTTTGTTGCATCCTTTCACTGGCGCTAGCGGTGGAGCCGGGTGTATAAAGAGAGAACCGTGTTTAAACACGTCCCACTCTAAAGCCAAGAAACACACACACACACACACACACACACACACACTTTACCTTCAGTGGCCTTATGATGTTCTCTGGCCTGTTCCACAAGTCTGAGCCAGACTGATAGACTTTTGTCAGTGTGATTGATGGGAAGAGTGTGTGTAACACCCCCAACCTCACTGATACTGATTGATACTGTGAGCTGCAGGTGATGGCCCTGCTGTTGTTCTGCTGTGCCACTAGAGAGTCCACAGCTCACTCCTGTTTGTACCTTTAATTCATGTAACGATTGTGTCAGGGTGTTTACATGAGACCAGATGAGCTTTGTGTGTGTTTGTCAAGCGATTTCAAGTCTATATCCATTAGTAACTGTGTGTGTGTGTGTGTGTGTGTGTGTGTAGCAGTAGTCCCAGCAGAGTGCGTAGACCTCAGGGGGGCTGTACCTGTTATTGTGTGCGCGTGTTGCATTTCTTCAGAATGTTGACTTGCACAGACAGTCCCTATTCAGAGATGTAAACAGTTTCATCCAAAAGTATTGACACCCCTTTCTTGATTAAATATGATGTGGCTTAACGTTACACACAGTAATTGATTTATTTTTTCAGTTACAAAAAAATTACTTCATTTCTAATACTCAGAAATTTCGGTTTCAGGGTCCAGAAGCTGGATAATTGTGGCTCTGGGAATGAAACACGCAATCTTCTGATAAGCAGTCCAACAACTAAGCCACCGAAAAAACCACCTGTTGTTTGTAAGCCACTCTAAGTCACCAGGGGCGACATTGCCTTTAGCCATGTGATGTTTGCTGAAGTAGAGAGATGAGTTCCGTCACCTGTAATTCAGCACACAGGGTTCACACAGTTTTCCCAAAAATGTTCTGAAAACGAACAGTGTGTGATTTCTCCTTCAGATACTACACAATCTGTTTCTGTCCTGTGCTCCCATAACCACGTCCTGAAAAAAATCAAACCCGCTTCAATTTGGAGGTCACACACACCATTTGTACCTCTGTACAGTGGTGAAATCAGACCTCGGATGAAAATGCTGAATAATATTTGTGTAACATATTTTCAGTAATGGATATTTAACAGTCCGATGGTCTACTAAACACCACTAAGCAGCTAATGGAAGTAAATCTGACTCTGTTTAAGGTGGGTGGTCATAGGAGTTTTCTGTAAATGTTCTAACAATGTTACACAAGCTCAGCGTGACCTCTGTATAACCACTGAACACACGACAGGTCATGTGAGCCTCTGTAAATTGTGAAAGGGGGTTCTTATGGCCTCTCTGAGCGCTTTACAGCATTCACGTGTACAGCTCGGGTACGAGTCTGGTTCCTCTGAGGGTTTCGGGTCATTAGAGAAGTTTTTTTTTTTCATGTCTTTTCACATACACGTGTATTTATAGAGCTAAAGAGTCTGTTGCTAGGAGATGCACCAGACTCGAGAAGCAAACAAGAGGAGAGAGAAAGGGATGAGAGTGCAGTGAAAAGGTGTATTACTTTCGCTATCTGAAGGACCAGCGCTCGTGCAGACACACACACACACACACACACACACACACCATGACTCAGCACTGTTCCTCCTCACGCGGTCCAGTTCTCATCTCCCACACACTCGACTCATCATGTATCAGCTCCATCTGTGTGAAGTGACCTTCCTCTCAGTCACAAAATCAGCAAATCAGATATTAGAATCATCTACAGCAGTGACCACTGAACAGGTTTTGTGAGGGCCACATAATTTCAATTTTATTGTTATTTTTTTGTTACACGGGCCGGACAGGGGACAAAAAATGAGCAATATAAGAGATATGAAGAATATTAAAAGATAAATGACTGATAAGACAAACAGATTTGTTGCAATGAAATAATAAGTAATTCTTTCTTACTTATTAACCTTTTTGGACTTTTTATTCCATCACGACAAAACGTCATGTTGAATGTTTTGCTCTGTTGGTAGGTGAAGCTAACAAATAATTAGGCTAACTTAATAAGTAATGTTAATTTTGAAAGCTCCAGATTTTCAGAATTCGCTTGAGAACGTGTTTCCACATTCCTGTGTTTTTGTACCTGATTGGGCTTTTTCATTATACTGTGAACATGCAGTCTGGTGAGCCAGTCGAATCGGGTCTGACTTTGAGAAAGCCTTTTACCTTTCTAGTGATATGACCTTCCACACACTGACTATTGAGTCTGTTGAGTTGATGACGTAAGCGGGTACTCGCATAGGCTCGACTCGCCTCTGTTTTGACTGCTGGCTCAAGGACCACTGTACTTCTAAAGGAACAGTGTATTAAAAAAATAGTACTCAAATGCTGATATTTACAGTAAAAATATTTATACTCCTTAAAATAAAACGGCAAAACAAAGTGTAAAAATTCTAATAATGATGTAATGTATATTTGGCACAATAAAGTAAATATTAACCATTTAAAATATATGTATTGGTAAAGTATATTAATTGCCATGAAACAGGAATAGATAAAAATATTTTAGTGAACTTAAAGGATTTCTTTATTTTCATAACTAAACCGAGCTTTCCATAACTTTTTATTATTTCATAATTTTTAGTAAAAGGGTTTGAGATCTGGGTGGTCTTGACAGAAGGCACGAGGCTCATTATTTTCTGTGTTTCTGCAGGGTTCGCCTTCCCAGACTGGGCGTACAAGCCGGAGTCGAGCCCAGGCTCCAGACAGATCCAGCTTTGGCATTTCATTCTGGAGCTGCTCAGGAAGGAGGAGTACCATGATGTCATCGCCTGGCAGGGCGACTACGGCGAATTTGTCATCAAGGACCCGGACGAGGTGGCGCGGCTGTGGGGAGCCCGAAAATGTAAACCTCAGATGAACTACGACAAGCTGAGCCGAGCTCTGAGGTGAGGAAGCCACTCTGTACTCTGTGTGTTCTTTACAGTGATTTTAACAAATCTAATAAAATAAACACATTTATTATTTTATTTCAAAACTGCGATTTACATTAAGCATTATAATATAATTATTATAATATTATAACAATTATTCCACTTGAACATTGCAGCCAAAAGCACACAGAGAGACACAGAATGAAATATTAGTTTTTGATGCATGTTCATCTCCTTAAGTTCTGATTGAGTTCAGGTGCCTCCGTTTTTATTTATTATCTTTATTAAACGTTATTGGAGTCCAGATGTCGGAAATTTAAATCAAAGAAGCACACGTCTCAGTACAGGGTTCTACACTTCAGACCAAACCCCTAGTCCAGGAATTCCAAAAAGGTGGCGTGAAATTTAGTTGAATTTTCTGCTTGTTTTTGATTCAGATTGATTCACATTCAAAAGTTTATTTTTCCACTGTAATTTAAGTAATACTACACATTTTGCAGGTAAAACTGGTTCTTTGTAAAATGGTGTGTTTAAGATTTGAACCCACAATGTGATTTATTTATTTATTTATTTATTTAAGGGAAGTTCAGGACTTGGAGAATCATGTGTTCTATATTTATTTGTTCGATTATTCATTTTACAGATTGTCTGTTTCACAAAATGCTACAAACTTTGTTTCTGTCTGATTCTCTCAGTCTCTCTGTGCTGCATTCATGTTCTTCTGTCTACATGTTAGTAATACCGCTGTGTTTGTCTCCACGGCAACAGCAAATGCCCACTCAAACCCACTGAACATGTCCTGGCCATCTCTTATTAATTTATATCACATCATCCCCCTGACCACAAGCACACACTGTCCTACTTAAATATTTTTCACACGTTCATCTGTACATCCTTTCTCACATGAGCCTACACACTTTCTGTTCTACAGATGCGTTCGTGTTTTTTTTTTTTAAATAAATAAATGCACTGTATAATGATTTAAATAAAGATTTGGGACATTTCATCAGCTCTTTGCATTGTAAAGAGATTGAGAAAGGTGTTCAGTGGGGTTGAGTCAGAGTCAGGGCTCTGTGCAGGACATGAGAGTTCTTCCACTCCAATCAGAACACAGTATGTCTTTATGCATAGGGGTTTGTGCACAGGGGCATTGGCACGCGGGAACATATTTTTAGTTGTGTCGAGATGTTGGTTGTGCTATTGAAGGATTGTAGCCCTCTGTAGCTGTTACTCAGTGCGGTGAAGAAGAGACTGAACAACTTAAATAACTGCAATTCCGTCAGTAAAGAATGAATCAGCCAGGAAGACGGTGTGTGTGTGTGGTGTGTGTGTACGTGCTTGGAGATGCACTGATTAGAGAATAGAGTCTGGAATTGATTCAAGTTAAACTTTAATTCACTTATCAGGATGTAAACTATGACAACACTCCGTACCCCACCGTATAGTCCCGGTCGGAAGGTTTTAGTGTAAGGCTATACACTGAAAATACAAACTCAAAAGGGTTTGGGTTGCAGTTTTGTTTTTTAATATGTCACAATGTATGCAGGTGTAAAATGCAATTAGCAATTCTTTTTGAAATTTGTCTGGAATATTCTTCCATAATAAACAGTGATTCAGTGATTTGAGATGAATGTCTTGCTTTATAATGCATGATACGCCTCCCGACACTGAGATCACCATAGCAAAATTGTGCAGGAACTCTCTTACGTTGATGGTTATGGATGCAGTGGCCAAAATCCAGTGTATGAAACCTCACGGTCTCTATCTTCTCAGGTACTACTACAATAAACGGATCCTGCACAAGACCAAAGGAAAAAGATTCACCTACAAGTTTAACTTCAACAAACTTGTGCTGGTCAACTACCCCTTCATTGACATGGGGTCTGCAGGTAAAGCTGAGCGGGTTTAGAGGATCCTCACTGGATAAAGATGTTTATATGTCTTGGAGTCTGTCTGCTTTCTTTTGATCTTCTCCTTTTCTTCTCTTTCTCCTGTCAGGTTCCAGTGTTCCCCAGAGCGCTCCTCCAGTCCCATCAGCTGTAGGAACACACTTTCGTTTTCCTCCCTCTACTCCGTCTGATGTTCTCTCCCCGAACGCTGAAGAGCTTCGCAGTCCTGGGGTGTTTACCAGCGTGGCACGGCGGGCAGCACGGGGTTCTGTATCCGACTGCAGTGACGGCACGTCTGTAGCCTCGGAGCTGGAGGAGGTGGGCATCACTGCCAGTGATGAGCGCCCGGCGGAGCGAGCCTTCAGATCTCTGTTCCTGCCTCATCATCCTCGACTCACTCACGACTCTCTGTTCCGCATGTACGGTGTTCCTCCCCCTGCCCCGGTACCCTTTCCTGCCTCACCTCTGCCTGGCGGCCCCCTGCTGCCCCCGCAGCTCTCACCTGCGCTCTCCATGACTTCAACGCCGAGCTCACATCTGCCCTACACACCTTCCCCCTCGCTGGCGTCGCCTATGCCTGGCTCTCGCTTCTCCTTCAGCCCCGAAGACATGAAGCGCTATCTACAAGCGCACGCTCAGAGTGTCTACAACTACCACCTTAGTCCACGTGCCTTCCCACACTACCCCAGCATTGTGGTGCCCCAGCCACAGCGCCCAGATAAAGGCTTGGCAGGCCCGCCACTGGGCGCACACTTCACCGCTCATCCACTGCACCATCATCAGCAGCCTGAAGAGCCCCACCCCTCACCCTTTAAGTTCAAGCTCCAGCCCCCACCGCTGGGCCGAAAGCACCGGGATGGCCCGCCCACCTCAGCGACAGGACACGCCCCCTCTGGTACCACCTCCACAGGCTTGTTTGTGGGTGAGTGTAGCTCTTCCACGGGCCGGGGCTCCAACTCTTTACCCTCTGGACCTGGCTCTGGAGGGCCACCAAAAATCAAGGTCAGTATTTACTGAAGTCATACACATCCCTCTGAAAATTGTATGTGAGCAATGCAGGTGTTTTAGCAGGCTAGTTAGATTTTTATCTGGTGAGTATGCGGTTTAATGTTTATGTAAAAGTGTTTAATGCTCCACCCCTTTTCTTCTCCAGGTTGAGTCCATTTCAGATATAGAATCAGAAGAAGAAGTAGAGGTCACTGAAATAAGCGAAGATGACAGCTGTGATGTCTTTGCCCCAACACACTGCAACGGTGGGCCTGCCCTTCTGCCTTGCCCTGAGGGGATCATGGATCATGAAGAGGATGAACTCGAGGAAGACGTTTTTAAGACCCCAGCTGCACCTCCTTCTGGTGCTGTTAGCGGCATTTCCTTTGGGGTTGGCATGACTTTGCTGGGCCTTAAAGCTGAACCCAGAGAGGGAAGTCCCAGCAGCCCCGGTGGCACCCAGTGCATCCCGCTGAAACTGCGCTTCAAGCGCCGCTGGAGCGAAGACCAGCGAATGGAGGCAGAAACAGAGGAGGCAGAAGACAAGAAAAGCCGCGCTGAAAAAGACGAACCCTCAACCCGAGAAGCGCATCATCAGGCAGGGCAACTAAACGACGAGGGAAGAAGCCCTGCGAGTTTGGCCGCTCCTCTGGGTGCAGGTCAGAGGAGGGTGAGTTCTGAGCTTCAGAAAGCAACGGCGCAACTGTCTCTAGAAAACAACATGTGCTAAAGAGAGAATTAAACATGCGATGTGCAGTTTGTACGCACAAACTTACCCACTTCAAGGTGCTGAGACACTACAAATGGATTTAGTCCTGCAATTGACCTGCTCACCCCCAAGCCCAACACCCGTGTACACTGATGAGACTCCATTATTTACAGTTAAGGGAGGAGCATCAACACATTTCAAACTTAGTTGAATAGAAGTGCCTGACATGGAGTTTAATCTACTCCACTATCCAGTGTGATGGACGAAGAAGTGGCAAAGATTGACCTGGGCTGTGCTGCTTACGCCACATTAGCTACACAAAGTTTAATCAATGACAACTTTTCATTCTCCCATAAATCAGGAACTGCCTTCTGTCAGCATGATGTGCTTGAATGTCTCTTAGGTCCTCGAAGAGATTTACCGAACAAATTCGCCTTTCGAATATCAATTCTCCGAACTGCATTCACACCTAAACTAACCGCTGAACATGGCTCTAAACACTACTTTTAGGGTCCACTAAAGTGTTTCAGAACAGGCTAAGCAGAGTCCCCCCACTACTCTTCAGTCCAATTCACTGTGTTAGAAATAAGGGACCGCTAGACTTTCTGCTGATGTGTCCAGATGTGCATTCAGCCCTCATGCTAAATAGATTTTAGGTTTTACCATCTTTAGAGCTTGGTATTAATGCCTGTGACCAAGTATGAGTGCATTTAAAGACTCTTTCTGCCCTTTTTTTTTTATCTGTTATAACCCTGAAAGAGACAGCAGTGCACCAGGAGCCGCCACTTTCACGGCTGAAAGCGCCTGTCTAAAGAAGTCCTTAAACGGCAAACTGTCAGGTGTACCTCCACAAGAAATCGTTTGTGGGTCCAGGAAGTAACACTGTGCCTTTTTCTAAGATGATTTACTTTCCTGTTCTCATAAAAACCCTTTTAAAGCCGAAAGGGACCTCCGACTGCGTGAACATCTCAGACTTTTATATATCTTTTTTTTTTTTTTTTAATCAGAAAGAAAAACCAATCAAAGCCCATATATTTCATACTTTCATTATATATATATAAAGAATATATATTTGATACAGATGATTTATCTCCAAAACTTTAATAGATTTGATCATTCTATTTTTTAAAAATATTTTAAGTGATATGGTCAGAGACAACAGTAGATGTCTTCATGGTCCTGGAAAGAGTGTTATTAAATAAAAAAAAGAATGTGATTTTAGCTAAATCATTGAGGTTTTATGAGGACAGGAGCGATCGCTGACCTCAGGAAAGAATGCAGGTCCTGATTATCAATTTAAATAATCAATTTCAAACCCTTCATTCAGCGAAACATGACAACAGATAAGAGTTAAAACCTTTCAGATGAGTTTTGTCTTTTTATCCTCCATTAACATACAGTAAGCTATTCCCTCTTTCATCTCTCTCTTTTATTCTCCTTAGTTTTTCCCCTCTTTCTCTTTCTCTCGTTATAGACCTGGTTTATCAGCTCTGCTGTGTTGCACCAGCTCTACCTTACAGCTGCCTTACTTATTCATACTTGTAAAAAAAAAAGTATATATATATTTTCATATCTTCAGTATAGTGTTTTTTGTTTTTTTTTTAGTAATTTGACCAGTTATTTTATTTTAAACAGTAATATTACGTATATTTTGTACCTGTTCTCAAAAGATTAAGCTTCCTAAAGTGTATTCCAGTTTTTGCAGATTCTCACTTTTTATCGTTGCAGGTTTTAATAGTTAAACTGCAGGTAAAGGGCAGAGGGGTAAAATTATACTATTACATTATTTTCATCTGAATATATTCTTTTTTTTTTTTTAATCTTTTTTTTTGTAAATATATTTCTTGCATTTTTGTGGCCTGTAGAAGGTTGACAATATTCTTTATTATGTAAAAAAGGTCTTTTTGTACGAGTTTTTTCTGTACCTCTGCGTCACACACTCTGAAACACTCTCGGAAGTTACGTGATGTGTGTTCTGTTCTGTAAGATGACATCATGAGGAAATGTATTCTAGTTTTTTTCTTTTTAAATCTGTAATCAGGGTTCATTAAAACCAGGTAAACATAAATCAACCTTCTTTTCTGATTTCTTTAGCAAAAAGGTTTGATGGAGAGTATTTTAATGCTCGGTGTGTATGAACACGTCACATGACTACAGGAGCATCGAACATTTAAACACTACAGTTAAAGTTTTTACCAACATTTCTAAAAAACAAAATGAAATTACCACAGAATTCTGTGTTTAAATTAAATCATTACAAATGTTTATTACTGAAAAATAATTTAGAATGTTTATCTGTGTATTAATTACCTAACATTTGCTTGTGGAGTTTAAGTTTTATTACTCACACTGTTAGCATTCTTTGGGCTCTCAGCAGACACTTCAGAGCCAATCACACTCAGCAGGTGGCAGGAGGTGGGGCTAACACTGCATACAGAGCGCAGGGTCAAAGGTCAAACCCTGTGGGGAAAAGTGAAAGTGGGGAGTGCACTTCAACAAAAGGGGCTAATTAGTGAGAGCGTGTAAGTGTGATTCGAGTGACAGGCCCGACCCCCCCATTCCCCCCACCCCATCCTATAGAATGCATACCATATGTGCTGCTGTGAGGCTCCTGATATTTCCTGTAAATACATCAAAAACACATAACAAATAACCAAAAAAGGCTGTGCTGGTGTCTTTATTTTAATCAGCAAGTCAAATTTGTCTCCTACAAAATCATACCCAGACACAGACAGCGCAGTTCTGTTTGGATGATGTTTTTGCATCTTAGTTTAATTGTATTTATTTGTTAAATTAATTCTTTGGTACATTGGTTGCAGGGGTTGCCAGATATTTACAAGCTAAAAAAATGGCCTATATAACACAGGCCCCTGTGTACGTTGACCACCACTGTAGAGGAAACCCCTCTGTCTTGTCACTGTGGTTATCTCCGTAGTGATTTAGAACGTTGCTGAGCTCATTTTTCTCCTCTGATCTGGAAACTGAACCCAGAAAGAGAAATCTGCTCTACTTTTCTGATTTGTCTTCTTACCGAGGTTCTGGAGTATCTGTGTTAGGTTCTGCTATTCCTATCATCTTTTTATCACCCACTACTCTTCAGTCCAATTCACTGTGTTAGAAATAGGGACTGCTAGACTTTCTGCTGATGTGTCCAGATGTGCATTCAGCCACCCATGAATGAAGACATGAGTAAGTCAAGATGTGTGCAGTTGAGCACATTATCTGTTGTTGATCTAAATAAGGATCAGATCACATTTAATGTCTAAACACAGCAGAAAAAAACAGTTCTTTCCGGTGAATGTGCATACTTCTTGTCACTGCACCAGTTTAAATCAGAGCTAACACAAATATATTTGCCACAACTACTGGGTCCATTTAGAGAGGTTTTTTTTGTGAAATTTGGCTTAGTTTCCATCTAGTGGTGCACTGTGGAATTGCAACATCTTTCTGACTATAAAACCATTTTAACCTCCGTGCCTGTGAAAACCAGAGGGCTGAGCTTAATATCATCTAAGAAGACAGGATTTATTCTCATGTAAGAGGCCGGATCTTATTCTTATACAGTATAAGAGGGCGGAGCTTATTCCATATTAAAGGTCGGACCTTATTCTTATGCAGTATAAAAGCATGGAACTTATTTCCATATTAAAGGGCGGATCTTATTCTTATACAGTATAAGAGGGCGGAGCTTATTTCCATATTAAAGGACGGATCTTATTCTTATGCAGTATAAAAGCGCGGAGCTTATTCCCATATTAAAGGGCGGATCTTATTCTTATACAGTATAAGAGGGCGGGGCTTATTCCCATATTAAAAGACGGACCTTATTCTTATGCAGTATAAAAGCATGGAACTTATTTCCATATTAAAGGACGGATCTTATTCTTATGCAGTATAAAAGCGCGGAGCTTATTCCCATATTAAAGGGCGGACCATATTCTCATATAAAAGAGCGGTTCTTATTCTTATACCGTATAAGAGGGCGGAGCTTATTCCCATATAAAAGGGCATCTTATTCTTATATAAAAGAGTGGAGCTTATTCTTATACAGTATAAGAAGGCGAAGCTTATTCCTATATCAAAGGGCGGATCTTATTCTTATACCGTATAATAGGGCGGAGCTTATTCCTATATCAAAGGGCGGATCTTATTCTTATACAGTATAAGAGGGCGGGGCTTATTCCCATATTAAAAGACGGACCTTATTCTTATATAAGAAGGTGGGGCTTTTTATATCATAAAAGGGCATCTTATTTTTATGTAAAAGAGTGGAGCTTATTGCCATATAAGAAGGCGGGCCTCATTGTCATATTATATGAGGATGGAATCCTTTCTATCATTTATAAAAGGGCGAAGCTTATTAAGCTCGATTTAAAAAAAAAAATGTATAGAATTTAAGGCTACATCGTAGGCTCTCGAAAAAACATGAAAAACGTGTGTGTGTGTGAGAGTTTTTGTGTGATGGTAAAAAATCAGACAGGGACATGACTCTAAAGTCGCACTTTAATTCTAATACATACGCGTTCGTTCAAGCCCCATCCCTCCCTCGTTACCCTAAACCACAGGCACACACACACAGCGATGAACAAAACACAGTCCAAACAAAATCCAGAGTAAGTTAAGTTTAAAAACTCCATGTAGTGACTCAAAGTTGAGAGACTGAGAACACAGGGACGAGGAGCAAGAAAAAAGAATCTTAAAATCTACAGAAACAGAGTGAAAATGACCATCAAGAGTCCAATTTACCAACATGAGTATTAATGCATGTTTCAGAAACAAAAACATGTACAAAGGAAATGTTAAGGTGAAACTCTTTGGTTTTCAGTTGTGAGAAAATATTTCGATATTTTGCTGCCCTCCTCAAAATAGCTTTGGATTAAAGCTGTATCGATAAAACACACAAGAAAAAATTACATCTGCAATGAAGCTTATTTATAACAAAGGAACATAATTCAGAGATTTTGTGTCCTATATTGGGTTTTTTGCCTATTATTTATTTCTGGATAATTTGTAAAGTGTCATACTAGTAAAGGAGCTTTTCCTGTTTTATCAGAATACCTAATGACTCGCTTTAGTCCTAAATATCCAAAATATACTAAAGCATTACATTCTGCATTTTATTGGCTTTTCTTTGTGTTATATGAAACAGTAAACCCGTATAGGACACAGTAAAGTAGAATTCCAGTTCCTACGTACGAAATATAAAGGGGAAAGAAAACAGGTCTAATATACACACATGTTCTGTAATGATCAGTGAGTCAAATGATTAACTGGTCAATCAATCAAAGATATTGAAAACTGTGTTTATGACTTATGTGCATTATTAGAGTTAAACTCTGGTGTTAATATGGGTTTTTAACAGAGAACCCAATGTTATCACACACACCTATACTCAAGTGGACATGCTTTGTGTAGGAACTGTCAAAGGAAGTGAGTTCCAGCATCTACGAGCACTATATCTTCAACGCAGAGACAATTAGCATGATTGACACATGGCATCCATCCAAAATTGCACACTACTGAAGTACATACTACATTTCAGTATGTTTGTACTTCCCTACTGTTGAAAAAGTGTGTTCTATATAGTTATGGATAAGATAAATGTGATTCGGATCTACTACATCAACCATGTTAATATTGTCATGTGACAAATACATTTGCATCTCTGGCATTTGGGAGACGCTCTCATCCATCCTTATCCATTACATTTAGCTTATTTATAGGGCCTAGCTTAGAAACCCAACAATGGTAACTTGGTGGTGCTGGGAATTGAGCCCACAATCTTCTGGTTAGTAGTTCAACACATTAACCACTAAGCTACCACTTTCCCCTCATGTCATCACACCAGTGTAAATTTATTGATAGATACTGTTTAATGATTCTAATCATGGATGATGATAAACAAGTGCAATTTAACCAGAAGAAACAAAGTACTTAAAGCTACTCTTGAGGTGTAGGAATGGTAGAGGGAAATGGTAGCACAGTGGTTAAGGTGTTGGACTGCTAATTAGGAGAACAACAGTTGCCACTGCTGGGGCCCTGAACAAAGCCAACTGCCAATTGCTTAGTTGTATAAACGAGATAAATGTCGCTCAGGATAAGAGTGTTCGCCAAATTGCCATAAAGTAATTGAAAAGTAATTGAATTTTTCACCATTTTGGAATATAACGAGTCGTCTCTTTTGCAAGCTCATGGAATAGCAAAATGTGCATCGTCTGCGTGTGTCAAATCTGGGCGGAAGTAATTGATCATTTGGGAACTTTTCCATGTACTGTATTTGGCATACTACAGATTCGAAAGTACTACTCGTTTACTCGGTTTCGCGTCCTATATAGTATGAAAGTATGCAATTTTGGATGAAGCCTGTGGAAGCAGTGTATTGTAGAAAGGGTCGATGAGTTATACTAAATCAATACATTCCTCAATAACTGGCAATAACCAATCAAAGCAACTTCCTTCAGTTCTTTCATCAGTGAGTGAGCAGCTGGTCGGAGTTCAGAGATAAAGTGAACTTGAAACCATGTTTCAAAGAAGGCAGTATATTAGTGTAGTTGTGTATTTAAACTCTTTTGTTAGACATTCTATATGTTGAACCAGTCCAGAAATGAGGACAGAAGCTGATGACTGACTCTGGAGACTTCATGCAGGTTTGTTTATCGAGTTTTCCCCATGCAACTCTTTGGTTTGGTTGGTAAAGAACTGAGAAAAATCGGTCCACAGGAGGAACACTGCATTAAAGAGACAGATGAGTGCAGCAGCGAGCTCTGTTTTAAAAGACTGGAGGTTGATATTGTATTATTCTCAATAATGACACTCCTATATCATGTCCACTAGCCACCAATAAAGATGTTTAAGCACCTGAGCGGCTTCTAGCACATGCTGAGACTTTACCACAGCTTGACAAGAGCTACAGGTGACCTGCCTAAAACTTATTATCAGCTAATTGGGATGGCTTCCTGGTGATAAAGCAGCAGGATTTTGAGGGTGGTGTTTAATAGCAAATCACTGCAGTATATCGTATTATCACATCATGTGACTTTGCGATGAGGTCTTGGCTAGTTTGCTGGAACTCATCCATGTTCACACAACAGTTACATCTGTTCTGAAAATATCACCCGGTTTCCGTCTAGTATGTTTTATAACGATTAAAAAAGACCATATTGATCAGTTAAAAACATCATAAATTAATAAATAAATAATTAAAACAACTTATAAATAAATAAATAAGCACTATACAAATCACAAGCAAAACAAGCATTTCCAAACAAAATACAAAAAAAACAAATACAAACAGGTTAAAGCTTTTGGTCAGAATTTCATCATCATCATCATCATCCTTTCATAAAGATTAAAAATCACAGCCTTTTTATACATTAGCAGTAAGTTATTTTTTCCCTACAAAATCTAAAGTAACACTAACAGATATATTCTCTCTAGAAGTGTGTCAACCGGTTTTACTGTTAATTTAAGACCCTTCCACCAACTCACCTACTTACTCGCCCCTCCAACACCAAACACACACTCCCCGAACCCACCCACAGCGAGATTCCGCATGAATTTCTTCTTGTCCTGGTTCCTGTATGTTTTTTTTTCTTAGATGATGTACAGAAGCTACTTACTGCTTTCTGGTAATATAACACACACACACACACACATATACAAACAAGCACACACATACACTCTTCAAAACACACCTTCAGTCTTTCCTAGCACCGGTGCAGGTAGTTGACTGTCCTCTTTCAGCTCTTGTTCATTGGTTTGGCTGCTTTTTTGGTTTTTAAGTTTTGGCTCATTTGCTATTTTTTTCACTTCTTGCCCGAGGAATAACTTGGAAGCTACATTTTCACAGCATTATGTTAAACTTCCCACAGTAAGATGAAAAACACATATCAAAATAGACAATACGTTATTCGAATCGTCTCGAAATATAAAGAAAGACACAAGGTCAAAGAGCGTCTACGTATAAAGCAAGAAAAAGGCAATCAAAGAAAATAGAGATGTTTGTAAATTCAAAGTTCAGTTCAGGGAGGGTAATAAAGATTCCTTAGTAAGGTGAGTGAAAAAAAAAAAAAGATCACACACACACGTCAAGGACTGGAGGTAGGAGGAGAGGGGCATGGAGCTCGCATGTCATTCGCTATAGAACTGTCAATCACAGCAATCAGACTGCTTAATCAACTGTTGCCCCAACACTTCCTCTTCATCCACTATGAATTTTTTTTCCATTATGGTTCCTTATTTTGGTTCCGTTCACTTGTTTATTAGTTCTTCCCACTTTTTGGTTCGCTCCTGATGTTAAAAAGAAAAGAAAACAGCAGAAGTGATGCTTTGTATTCCTTTTTTATAGGCTTTCTGCAGGTTCCATCTTCACACATTGCCACGCCTGATCCTCATTTTTTAATCCTGTTCTGGATTTGATCCTATGGAGGATCTTAGAGGGATCTCATTAGGATTCCTGGGGAAGCATCACAAATTTTTTGGTTGTTAGATGTTTGGTTTCTTCGGACGTATAATCTGAGGTCTTGTCTGAACACTTGCTTGCTGATGCCACAAGGACAGACATATGCTTTGGTATCAAGAGACAAAGAAAATGACTCTAAGTTGATTTGGTATCATGAATAATAATAATAATAATAATAATAAAAAGAATAAGAAGACAAGGAATCACGATGATAAAGGTTTTGAACTTAAAGCAGTACTTACATGAAGGCTTGTCATGCCAGTGATACATATGATGTGAATGATAAAAAATTATTATAAATACATGTAGTTGCACATGGATGAGGTAGATTGAGAAAAATGAAAACACACCATACAGAAAAAAAAATCTAAAACATTTAAACGGAATGACTCTGAGGAATAGTGAAGAATCATGAGAAGTGTGTGTGTGTGTGTGTGTGTGTGTGTGCTGATGATCTGATCCTGGACAAGGTCAGGTTATAAAAGTCTTTTAGGTAAAGCTTTTCTCTCCGATTTTTTGGTTTTAGTTTTTGGTGTTTTGGTTTCGGCTATTTTGGCATGACTTTCTTTTTAAAACATTTTGGTTTTATTTCATCCTTTCTTTTTTACATTATTGTTTCTGGCTTACAGAAAAGCACTGTAGCTCCGCCCTTATAATGAACCCCTCCTATGTTCATGTTTTCTCCCTTCGTTCCTCCCTTCTTAAGGATATTTTTGGTTTTGTGTAACATGGAGAGGAGGAGAGGAATGGAGGAAGTAAGAGATGGCTTCGCTTGAAAAGGCAGTTGTCTCAGCTGCATCTGGCTCTTCCTCTTCAGCGTTTGATAGGCCAGTGCAACTGTCACTCAGCCAGTGATCCTCCTAGTGGAGGTGGAGAAGCTTCACTGAAGGAGCAGTAGGAAGCAGGGCTGGAGCACAGAGAAGCCGAGCAGGAGTCAGGGCTCATGTGGCTGGCACTGGAAGGTGAACATGCACGTGCTGTGCTGATCAATCCCGTACTGCTGCCCGTGGCTAGGGGCAACAAGGTGGGGCGGTTAAAAAAGAAGGAGGAGCATAATCCCATCCCTGGAGCTGAGGCCCCACCCAGGATCATCTGACTCTCCAGGGCTGAAATGGGCATCTGGCCACCCCTCACTGCCAGAGCTGTAAAACAAATACATTCGTTTAATTAAACAGAGCCTGATTACTTATATATAAGTCTAAAAAAGTACAATTACTACAATAATTTAGAATTAGGGATGCCTGATTAGGGCATCTATAATTGGGCCTGATACTTGGACTAGTAAATACACTCTAATACCAAAGACAGATTCTTCTTGTGATGCCAATGACAGAGCTTTTATTACACTGACGGCAGCAGCAGATTATTAGGCTTAGCAGTGCGGAAATATTTCTTACTTAGTGATGACAACCCACCCACACATGGCAGACTGCAGACTTTGTTCCGCAAAAAAACAAGCGTACAAAAATGATTACTTATATTACGAGTGAATTGAAAGAACATTAATACACAAAAGTGAGCACGGAGAAATTGTCGCTAGCGGTAAGGTAAGCATTCTGCAACTAACCCTGCAGCCAACCCTTACGAAACAAGAAAAAATAGCAAGAGACATTCTCAAGAGACCTGAGAGACATTCAATCAATTCAACATTTAAAAAAAGTTCGGTATCGGCAAGTACCAGGAAAAAAATATCGGTACTCTTACTCAGTCTTAAAAAAATGGTATCGGTGCAATTCTACTTATAATACAGATTCCTTAAACTGTTCATAGACAATCTACTAGTTTAAGAATCATAGAGACAAGGACATAATGTGGACATAAATGAATGAGTTATGAATTTATATTAAGTAAGCTATATATCTTAAATCTTCCAGTGATTTAAACAGCACTTACAAGATTGATCAAGTTGTTTACATATTAATGTATTAGCTAAAACCTTAGTAAAATCTTGCTCACAAAAATATCTACATGAAAGACAGATGGCGGGATGAAGTGTGAAAAAGTGAAAAAGAAGAATTGTCAATAAATGAGGGTAAGACACTATGCTGTTCATTCTTTCTTTCACACAAATGCATAAATCAGTGCAGCTTGTAATAAATCCTGATAATGTGAGTTTTTATATTCTTAACATTTTAACTCTAATATAATGAAATTTTTTTTCCATGTCTGTATATCTACACATCTATTTTCCTTCTATATCTCATCCTTTTAGCCCTTGTTCACAGACCTTGCATGGTAGCCAGTGGATGGCTGCTGAGGAGAGCTTGGTTCATGCTTGTGCTTTCACTCATCATTAAGTTCCTGCAATGTGAATGACCCCATTTACACACAGCAACACACACACACACACACCCCACACACATTCATACATGTGAGAAAAAAAGAAAAAAAAATTGTTAGATATTAATGTATACGATGTAGAAAAATATTTATGGACGCTTAACCAGATCATTCAAATTAAAGAGTATTCCAAAAACTCATATGATCGTCTGGAAAATTTTTGTACGTTGTTACATTATTCCTTCACTGGAACTAAGAAACCACAACCCTGTTTCAGCACGACGACGCCCCTTTGCACAAAACCCCTGAGCTTCATAAGGACATCCTGTGTACTGACTGGAGTGAGGTGTCCTGTCCTGATTTAAAAATAACAAGAAATCAATCTTAAGAAATGAGAGTTATATTTTTACCCAGTAGGGCTTGGGCTGGCTCTGGTGAGAGGGGAGGAGGACACGGCTGGTGGGGCGGAGCGCCCTGATGCATGGCTAATTGGAGGGCAGGCCGCAGAGGGGGTGGGGCTCACAGCTGCAAAAAAACCCCAATAAATCTGTTAAAATCGGATTCTAGTCAGAGCTTTCTGAACATGTAAAAGTTAAAGCTATTACCGGTCACACTGAGACTGGAACTTGAGGCATGCATCAGTCCCTGACTGGGTATCTGAAGAGGAAGAATAAAAAAAAAATTACCTTGAAACCTCAAAAAATACTAAACATACATTTCAATTTTTTTTTTCTAATTATTTTGAATTGTTTAAAATACAAATAACTTTTATTTGGTCACTTGATTCACTTACGTAAAAAAACCCCTCAAATAATAGTT
The DNA here is from genome assembly GCA_005784505.1 of Bagarius yarrelli. Lineage (NCBI taxonomy): Eukaryota > Metazoa > Chordata > Actinopteri > Siluriformes > Sisoridae > Bagarius > Bagarius yarrelli. The sequence goes on along the minus strand of VCAZ01000063.1, from coordinate 797,046 downwards.
TTGAGAATTTCATGATAAAATCTGATTACTTATTCGAATTAGTTCATGCCTATTTGTAAAGTTAGACACATTTTTAAATATTGGGAAAAATTAACATTTTCTTTTTCTACTAGAGTCGTTGTATTTTTCAGTGATGGTAAATTACTGTGGTAAAATTCTAGCTATGACAGCAATTCTTCGTGACTAGCAGCCAACGTTAAGGTTAAAATGTTGGAAATTAAATGTAGATTAGTTAGGAATACATTTAAATGTTGGGTATAAAAGACAATTCACACAGCGGACCCATTACTAGTTGCTTATACCATGTGTGGGCTGTAGCAGGGGGGTTTGTGTGCTGCAGGAGGTGGCTGGCTGGGCAGTGGAGGGGTGGTGCTTGAGGGGTTAATGCGTTTTTCTTTTTGCCGGCGGTTACAGAACCACACACGGATCACTTCCTTCTCCATGTTGAGCTGCTCGGCCATCAGAAGGATCTCCTCTGAGGTCGGCTTCTGGTTCTTGTGTGATAGGAAAAAAACACAGATAACATAAATTTTTGTTATCTCATAGCTCTTAAGTAATAGTTTTATTTTTAAGCCATTTTAATCATTGTGTTCCAAGTTACTAATAAAATTGAGAGCACCACAAAATGTACATTTCACATCTAGCTGGAAATGCATAAACAGTAATTCACACATAGATATACTAGATATATATTATCTATATATATATATATATATATATATATATATATATATATATATATATATATATATATATATATTTTTTTTATTATTTTTTTTTTTTTTTACATATAATCCTCAAAGATATTTGGAGCATTTTTCTGTCAGACCAACAGAGGGCAAACTGTGCGCGAGTTAAACCTTCTTTAGTTGTAGGATTTATTCATGCTCAGAGGTTTTTTTAGACATGATATATGATATATATTTTTTTTCATGATATATGATACATAGAGCAGTGTCAGTCCAAGCTATGTCTCAGGTTAAAATACTGGTAGTTAATGTTGGTATTAATGTTTTACTTCATGCATGTAATTTAAACAAACAAACTTTGTTTGTGTTTGTGTGTCTTACGGTGATGAAGTTCCGCTCTAGAGCAACGCGGACATTAGCCTCAATGCTGGTGCGTTTCTTTCTGCGGCGTCCAGACAACCCCTCGAAGCCCAGCAGTGGAGAGGTTAGTGAGCTGGGGCTGGGCAGCATGCTATCTATTGCCATGGTTTCTACACACAAAAACACATGCAGTGCACAACATCTGGAGTGAGTTTCTCTATAGTCACAGTAAATTACACATCTGCTTAAGCACTCAAACAAACACACACATAAACACACACCTGCATCGCTCAACCATTTCTCCAGCAGGGGTTTGAGCTTGCACATGTTTTTGAAGCTGAGGTTAAGCGCCTCGAAGCGTGAGATGGTGGTCTGACTGAAGTCATTACCGTACAGCTTTCCCATAGCCATTCCCACATCCCCCTGCAAACACATGAACATAAACGCTACTGTAACACACATACAGTACCTCCAAAACAGCACTGCACAGCCGGACGGAACAGCTGGAATTAGGGGTAGCTCATTAAACAGTTAGAAGCAGGTGTAGCTAAGTAAATATCTGGAATCCAGTCTGGATCGATAAACAGATGCAATCAGGTGTGGATAGATAAACAACTAAAATCATGTGTGGATAGATAAACAGCTGGATAAACACTGTAACACAGTACCTCCAGAACAGCACAGCACACATAATACACACAGTCAGTTCTGTCTTGTTTTAAGTCATGAATACTTAAGATGACACACACATACACACACCTGGGTAAAGCCGAGTTTTATTCTCCTTTGTTTGAAAGTACGAGCAAACTGCTCCAGCTCCTCCAGGTCACTGGGCTCCTCGCTGTTGGTAGTCACCGCTGCAGCCGAGCTCATGGGTACAGCAGCTAATGGAGTCATGCTGCTTTCTCTTCCCTTCTCTCTCTGTAATGATCTTGACCTGGCCTCATGATGCTGCTACAGCAGACACAGTAAACATCCAATCATACACAAATCATGTTTTTAACAACACCCTTCCTTCCCTTCTACTTAAGTTTCTTCTTCTTAAACAGTCTGTAAAATGATTAAGCCGCCCTGCTGTAAGCGCTGTTACTCATCAGCGAGAAGGCAGTGACAGGGATTCAGTGTGAGAATCAGTCTGGTGCTGGTATGTACCTGTGTTTGCAGGCCCAGTCTGGCTGGTGTCGTTAGGAGAGATCCACGACTTTGCTGAGGTAGTGGAATCAAACTTTGTGCTGAAAGCAGACCTGTGGAAAGGAATAGGAGATAAAACTGAATCACTTAAATATCCTGTAATTAAATCTATTTTTTTACAGTAAATGTGTATGTGTGTAACTCACCTTGCTGGCTTTGCTGAGCTTGTGCCTGGGGTAAGAGGAACTGAGAAGCAGACTGCAGAGGGTGACCTGGCATTAGCACCAGCTGCTGAAGCTGCAACAACTGCTGAATATCCTAAATAAAGGTAAAAACAATAATTCCATAAGTTTGACTTTACTTTAGTAAACATTTGTTCTGTTGCAGCACTGACACCAGCGAGCATCAAATCTTCTTTGGTGTGTGTGTGTGTGTGTGTGTGTGTAAAAATACAAAATTGATATGTCGTTGTTATAGCCTTAAGTTCTGTAATGAAAGTGAAAATAATTTACCACCCTAAAGAAAGTTAGCCTTTATAACAGGACATCCGTATGCAAATATGTATAGAGAAGATGTAGGATAAAAGCATGTATAGATTTTGAGCTGTATATTAGTTGTACCTGTGCAGTGAGCTGGATAGGCTGTGAAAAGGCGAGCGGTGGCGGAGCGTGGACGGAACTCTGCTCTCTTTTGGCTTGTGTCTGGACTTGTGCTGGAGCCTGATTGGTCTGTTGCTGCTGAGCTTGTTGCTGACTGGCTGCGGCAGCTGCATGAGCTGCGTTGGTCTGCTGCACTGCAGCGGCCAGGAGCTGCGCCTGAGCCTGCTGAAGCAATAACTGCTGCTGTGCAGGAAGCAGAGCTGCCAGCTAAAAGAGAAGTGAGGAACAGTGTTAAACGAGGAGAACAAAGACAGACCTGATTACAGCAGCACAGCATAAGCATCATGCAAGCAGAACCAGAATGGGACTAAAACTTGAAAGCGTTAGGGGTGCAAAATATAAGAAAAAATGGGTGGAGTCTCATCTGTTTTATTCCTGAAGCTACTTGCGGTAGTCGATTTAAAGCCAAGCTCAGCTAATTGAACAGCTGGAAACGGGTGTGCATAGTGAAACATCTGGAATCAGGAGTGGCTAATTAATGATAATTGCCACCCACACCAGCAGGAGCATAAATATTGACACATTTTAGTACAAATATTTGCTGTGATTCATTTGTCAAAATCACAAACTTCCAATAAATGATGATATCAAGTGAATTCAACTAAAGACCTTGTGCATTACCCACAAAGATGAATTAAACAGAAGCAATAGAGCCATTAGTAAAATGGATATTAATACACAAAATACACACTAATAAATAAGCTGCTTACATAGCTACAACATATGCCATTTGTTTGTAATGTGTGTGAATGTGCTTGTACCCCTGCAAGCTGATTTCCGGCCAACATGAGCTGTGCATGTGGTAGAGGAGGCTGGGCTGGAGGAGCTGGAGGTGGGGCTTGGGAACTTAGCTCGGAGACGTCTGCTTTAAGCTGTAAAACACAAACACAGGGTTAGGGGATGTTAGGGTAAGGGAATGTTAGGGGTTAGGGGAGGTTAAGGTTAGTGGATGTTAGGGTGAGGGGATGTTAGGGGTAAGGGGAGGTAAAATTTAGGGGATGTTAGGGTGAGGGGATGTTAGGGGTAAGGGGAGGTTATGGTTAGCGAACATTAGGGGATGTTAGGGTAAGGGGATGTTATGGGTTAGGAGAGGTTAAGGTTAAGGAATGTTAGGGTAAGTGAATGTTAGGGGTTAGGGGAGGTTAAGGCTAGGGGATCTTAGGGTGAGGGGATGTTAGGGGTAAGGGGAGGTTATGGTTATGGAATGTTAGGAAATGTTAGGGTAAGGGGATGTTAGGGGTTAGGGGAGGTTAAGGTTAAGGGATGTTAGGGTAAGGGGATGTTAGGGGTTAGGGGAGGTTAAGGTCAGTGGATGTTAGGGTAAGGTGATGTTAGGGGTGAGGGAGAGTTGTGATTAGGGAATGTTGGGGGTTAGGGGATGTTAGGGTAATGGGATGTTAGGGGTTAGAGAAGGTTAAGGTTAGTGGATGTTAGGGTAAGGGAAGGTTATGGTATATAGGAAGATTAAGGTTAGGGGATGTTAAAGGTTAGGGTAAGAAGATGTTGGGGGTTAGGAAATGTCTGGGGTGAGGGGATGTTTGGGGATTGGGGAGGTCAGGGTAAGGGGATGTTGGGGCTTGGGGGGGTTTTTTAAGTTTTTTCCTCTAACTTGATCCCAGGGAGTTTTTTTAATGCAGCTGATTAATACTGTGGTCAACCCCATCACTGCAGTGTTCACTTCATTTTTATAATTACAGAGATAATGAAAACAACTTTAAAGGAACACACACACACACACACACACACACACACACACACACACACACACACACACACCTTGGTGTGACTTGGAGTTGGAGACAGACAGAATGGACTTGTGTTCAGTGGCTGAAAATCAAGTGGGAAAAGAGAAAAGAGTTATTGACAGAGATTTAACAGTGTGTTAATAGAAGCTTGTCGTTCATCTTACAATCTGTTTGAGTGACAAAAAAAAATTATACATACTTGCTGACCAATCAGATTTTAGAATATAAGCTTATTATATTTTAACCCAGGTACAGTTTCATAGTTTATATATAAATCATTTTATCAGAGGTGGGTAGTAACGCATTATATATACTTTGTTATATTTAGTAGATTTTTTTTAAACAAATTTACCTTTAAGAGTTGGTTTAACTGCCTTTACTTTAACTCTCACTCGAGTTAATTTCTAATCGCAGAAATACTTTTACTTCGCTACATTTGATTGTTCGTATTTTTTCTGGATTTCTGGATTAGTAATCACGTAAATAACTTATAACGAGCTGTTCGACATATTCATTTTTTTAATCTCATTACTTTTACAAAAGTAACTTTAAACATTAATAAAATTCACTGTTACTTGAGGAATTATTTTTTTAAGTACTTGCATTCAAGTAATATTCTTGTCTGATCTTGGGGAAGTGGTAGCTTAGCAGTTAAGGTGTTTGACTGATGATTGGAAGATTGGAGTTTGATTTCCAGCACCACCAAGCTGTCACTGCTGGGTCCCTGAGCAAGGCCCCTAACCCCTAACTGCTCAGTTGTATTAATGAGATAAATGTAAACCCATCCACCCCTGATCACAAGGCAGAAAAGAATTTTAAAATGTATAATAATTTTAGAAATTGTTTAAAAGTGTTTCACATTCGATTAAATCTAAAGCTAAAAACGCAATAAAATCTACATTTAATAATTAGATCATTCAGCATGTTGTGTTATTTAATTGTTTTTAACTAAAATTAAAATCACAATAAAGCATGTGTGAAAATAATAATAATATTAGTAATAATAGTAATAATAGTAGTAATAATAAAAATAATAATAGTAAAAAACCTACCTGATCACTAAGCTTGGGACTCTTCTTTAAATCTGTCAAGTAAACACACACACACATACGCACGCACACACACACACGCGCACACACACACACACACACACACACACACACACACACACACACACACACACACACACACACATTCAGCTTTGTGCCTCAGGCTTCAGCTCTCATATCAACAAAGAGTGAACAGTTACCCAGAGGCATCACATTAGTTTGAGACCACAGCACATTTAACCCAGGTTACCTCTGTGTGCTTGTGTGTATGTGTGTGTGTGTGTGTTTGTGTGTGTGTGTGTTAGCCCAGAGGCTTGGGTGAGGTATGTTATGCTTAGGGACAATTGTGAAAGTCTTTACAAATGTAGATCATGTTTAGATCATTCACTTACTCGAACACACACACACAAACACACAAACACACACAGATACTCACACACACATTTTTAAAAATCCACACTTGAGCATGAGCGTTGTTACCTGTGCTGTCTGCTGGATATTCAGGGTCAGTCGTTTCCTCTTCAACTGCTTTATTCATCCTGATTTCACCTTTAAACACACAGACACGCTGATGAAACTCCAAATTATAAATGTACAAAAAATGGAACTCCTGTTCCACAGAATCAGATAAACAACACTGGGGGTTTATGTGTTTTTGTTTTATGTCTCAATTTAATCTCTCAGTCTCATGATAGTTACAAATTGGTGTTCATTTGAGGGGAAAAGCTGAACTGTAGAAGCACAACACTGACGGTAGTTTAGCTTCTCATTTAGGATCGTTACTGAACATCAAAGAAATAGAGTTTGGGATGAGGAGGAGGAGGAGAAGATTTATGAGATTTTTTTTTCATTGTATAATGCCCTGTTTGTTAGTTAGCAGTAGAAATAAACTATAAACTGAAAATTAAAAAAAAAATCCAAACATCTAAGTGAGGTTATTGAATTACACAACTAATTTTCAAGCCAGTCACATGATCATGAGCGCCTGAATGATATTTACAATGAGCATATGGCTGAAAGATTGTGGACACGACTGACCAGCACGTTCACATCAGTGTGTCTTTGACAAACTGTCCCACAAACACTGTTCCAGCTTGACAATACCACTGTGCACAAAGCCCACTAAACACTGACTGCACCCCAGACCCCCCCCCCCCAACATCTGTGTCGGATCTCATTAATACTATTGTGACTGAATGAATAAATCCACACAGTCACACAACACAATCTAGTGAAAACCTGCACAGAAGGCTGGAAGTCATTATAGAAGGAAGAGTTTGACTACATCTGGAATAGGATGTTTAAAACACACAGATGGAGCTGATAATCAGGTGTCCTCACTATAGTGTCTATAGTGGAATCTCTGCAACAGTATAAAACTCTTCTGAACAACAGTCAGTAAATGTGAGTAAAGTTTATTATATGATTAGTTTTTTTGTGAGTCCTGTAGGGATCTGAGGGTTTTCTGAAGACGTGTCTCATGATATGAAAAGCATATTTCTTATATATAGCAGTGTTGGGGTCGATTAACCAGAGTAAAAAAACAAGGAAGACAGAAAATATGAAGTAACTCATTGTGCTGTTAATGATCAGCTCTTTATCCTGTGTGTCACAGATCCACCAGTACCACCAGATCTCTACATGGTCCTAATCAGCAGAATCACCTGCACCTGCCACTTGGTTATGAACTGCTTATAACCACATCACTTACTCACATCCACATCACTTACTCACATCCACATCACTTACTCAGTCGCTGTCTGGTCTCCCTAACATTACTCGATTCTGTCCCTGTGCAAATTTTCAGGCTGCATCTGAAGTGTTTCTTTCTGATCTTAACAGCTTCCCTGTTTTCTTCCTGTCTCCTCGGCCAATTAATTCACCCATCATCCACCGGCAAATTCAGTGTTGCTTCTTTCAGTTTATTGTGTCCTGATTCCTGACACCATAAACAATATTCTGAGATTCTTATACTGACTAAAAAAATGCACATAGTAATAATAATAATGATAATAATAAAGAAAAATTATTATTTTGATTGTATGTATTTAATATTTTATATTTAAAAAATGTACATGAAGCTCGAAACATTTTATATTGTTATGTAAAAAAAGGACATATTCATCAATTCTGTCTAAAACACACACGGAAAGTATGTGATGGTTCACATTCCTCTAGAGTCGGTCCTGACATTTCATTACCACAGCTTTTACTTTAGCTCGTTTTGATGTTCTATCATTAGCAGAGTCTGTTAGTAACAGCAAAGCTAATTAACTTCCACACCAGCCCTCAGTAGAGATCATTAACGAGAGAGAGAGAGAGAGAGAGAGAGAGAGAGAGAGAGAGAGAGAAGAGGGAACTCACCTGGACAGCAGACATTTTGCCACAGCCACCATTTTATAAATAAGCCTTAGCTCTCTTTGTACTCACTTCAGACTAAACGTCAGGACATCCAATAAACATCAGGACATCCAATCATCCTATTTAATTTAATTAAAGGTTCCTAATTTTCTAATTAATATTTACTCTGCTTTTTTAAGGTCTGGTCAGAGCACCAGTCTATTAGTCACAACAGACATAAAATCACACTGATAGATGAAGACACACACACACACACGGGTGCAGATGACTTTTTCAAAGTGGTGGGACTAAACTGTAAGTAAAAGCCCAGATAGTAGCATAAGATTTCCAGATATCCGATCAACTTTCCAGACTTACTGATCCTGGGCCTGATCATTAATAGAATTATATTAATTCATATTACAGTACAAAGTAAGTGACATAAGAAGCACATAGGAATGATCAAAACTTAGTGTGTGTGCAAAATGCCTGCAGAATTCCAAATCTCTGCAGACCAGCCTTTAAAGCCGGACGTCTCAGCTTTCCAGCTTGCTGTTATTCTGTTATTTCACACTATTTGGGTTAATAATTACAAAATATGATTATTATTAGGCTGTAAAATAAAGAAGAGTGAACTCTGGTTACTACATGGTTAAAATCCAAATAGACACAATCAAATAGTTCTCTAAAAATTACTTAAAAATAAAATAAAATAATCTTAAAACAATTTTGCATTTTCAAATCGTGAAATTCTGTACTAAACATATTACCACTGGAAAGAGAGGATAAAGCTCAATCTGATCCTCTCTTTCCCTTTCCTCCATTTTTTCATGACCTGGACCAGACTCATTATCATCAGAAATTACCTAAAAGTGCTGTCGGGTGGCATTGCAGAAAGACTGCACATGTTTAACATTTATTTTAACTTTAACACCATAGACTAAATTCTCATCTTCATTTTAGGACCGCTATCAGAGAACGATTCACTGTCAATTAAGAAATAGAGCACATACCAAATCCCGTGTTTTTACACCTACAAAAAGAAACTGCAGACACACGACCTGGCCACAAGGGGGCAGCCGCCTCATACAAGACTGATGGATTAACGCAGAAAAGCCACAAGAGTCTGTGCTTTATGACTTTATCAACTATCTTAATGATTTAATAATAATGATAATAATAATAATAATAATAATAATGCTGTTCTCTCTCTCTCTCTCTCTCTCTCTCTCTCTCTCTCTCTCTCTCTCTCTCTCTCTCTCTCTCTCTCTCTCTCTCACACTCGGTCTCTCATCCCCCCCCTCTCTGTATTGCTCCATTATTCAATATCAAATGTGCAATTAAGTTTGAGCAGAAATTTGCCTCACTTACAAAGCAAAAGAGGAGGCAGAGATTTCATGCAGGTCATCCTTCTCTTGCGGTCTGTTCATTGATAGACGTGTGTGGAAAGGAGTGTGTCGTTAGGTTAATTTGCAGTTAATATATTTTTTGCAGATACTTCATCTGCCTTTAGCTAATTACTGTGACTAAAACTGACACTATAAAGGCTTATTAAAAGTTAATAAGGACTCGAAATCAAGGTTAAACACGCTCACACAGACACACACACACACACACACACACACACACACACACACACACTCTGAAGCTCAGACCTCGCCTCTCCTTCAGGCAGGGGAGGAGAGTCGGGCAGGTCAGGGTGTTAGATCTTGTTAGCTGTTGACCTGATTTAAAGACAATGGAGCGTAACAATGGATGAGGTTTTAAAAAAATTCCACAGAGTCGCTGTTTATCTTCCTCTCCAGCCTCCCTTCTTCATCTCCCGCTTTCTTCAATCTGAAAATGAGTTTCACCAATTCATGATAAAGATAATCTTTTACAGATCACAGTGCAGAAATGATGCTGTGGGTGGTTAAAGATCGTTATGATGTCATATTGCCTTTTCTCATAACTACTACTCTGAACTTCAAAACATTTTCCCCCTGTTTTTTAGTCTCTTTTCTGTCTCTTGTGTCTTTCGTCTCTCTAATCATGTTTTATCCATCATCCAAATTCTTCCTCTGTCTTTCTTTCTTTCTGTCTTTCTTTCTCTCTTCCTTTCTCTGGTCAATAGTGGTCATGACATCAGTAGACAGTCTCTACTCTCCAATAGGGCAACTGCAATCCACGTTGCTAAGCAACAGCGGTAAAAGATCCATGTGAGTGTGTGTGTTGGTGAGGAAGTTGGGTTGGATTTATATGTAACTGTCCAGTCAATAAATGAGTAAATGGGTGAATGATGTTGTGGAAATTTGCGTGAACGGTTCGGGTTCCCTCAGGGTGGTAGTAGGAGGTTGTTTGGTCTGAAGATATTCAGCTGCTGAAGTTCTCGTCTCCTCTTCAGTACTTTCCTGTGTGACTCAGTTGTCTAGAATAAATGTGGTGAATGTGGTAAACATTAATCTTTTCCAGCACATATTCTTACTGCGTCCTACAGCATCCATGTCCTCTTATTCAGACTTTCCTCACCATTATCATTTGATGGAACGTATTTACCCTTAATGCCCCCACCTGGATGGCACCATCAGATCTCAGTGAAAAAGAAACATCCAAATTGTTTCTCAGCATTTGTGCCTTTGATACAATCAGGCTGTGTAAATTTGTTTTAAAAATGTGTGTGTGTGTGTGTCTGTGTGTGTGTGTGTAGAAAGTTCTCTAGCTCAGCGTGTTTGTTCATGGATGTCACCATCCTTATGCATTTCTGTGTGTGCTTTTGTGTGATAAGTTTATGTTTGTGTCTGTCTGTTTCTAAAAACATTTTTCTGTACATGAAAGTGTGTGTAAGAAAGGGTGTGTGTGTGTGTGGTTAAATCCACAATCATAGTTAGTATCCACATTTGTACATGAATGTCTCCAGCAGTGTGTGTTTCTGTGTGTGCGCAGTGTGTGTCTCTGTGGGCATTTGTTTATATATGAGTGTATGAAGGTGTGTGTGTGTGTGAGTGCATGCGTCTCGGGAGTGTATATTATATCCGATACAGTAGCTCTTTTTCGCACCACATATTTCTGGGCCGATCGATACTTCTGACTCCCTACAAGACAATAATCGCTCTGCCCCTCCCCCCCACAGGCATCGGCTACCATTATTACAACTCTCTCCCGGGAACGCATGAAACAGCAAGAGGAGCCAACACTCTCCACCTCAAATCATCTATTCATCCACCTCTTCCTCTATACACCCCGCAAACAGCCCCAACACGGGGCAGAGAGAAACAGAAAGCGGGGCAGGAAAGATAAGAACAGACACCAGGGTAGAGGAATGAGATAAATCGAGAGAAAGATGGAAGACAAGCAGGAAGTTAACAATTAAAGGTAATTGTACATTAAATAAGAGGAAACAACAAGAAAGAAGTGCATAACTGCTGTCTACTGTAATAAAGTACACACACACACACACACACACACACACATAGAGCGTATGATATGTGATATGGAACCAGTTAGATTGATTAAATTGGCTTTGTATTAAAACTGAACTTATGTTTGCTTTACACAAACACATTCTTTCTTCCTCACACTCATCCCATCTTCTCTTCATCACCAGAACATACATTTTTTACCGCTGTCTCTCTTTTTTTCTTGCTTTTTCAAACTAATACTCAGTCGGTTTTCTCCCTTCCCCCATTCCTTTTCAGGCCATCACTGAGAGCCTGGTCCTACTTCTCCTCTCCTCTCCTCCCCTCTCCTCTCCACTCCTTCACTTGTTCACTCCCTCGCTTCTGCTCTTCTCTGAACTCTAATTTCTCTCTTTCCCCTGTCCTGCCGTGTAAATTATTCTGTGATTTATGTGAACTCTTCTAGCACTTTGCCTTCATGCAAGACGTTTCAGTGTGAAAAGCAGGAGAGAAAACAACAGGATGAGAAGGAAAGACAGAATTAAAAGGTGGTGAATGTTGTAAGATTGTGCGGTTGGATGGAAAGGCGAATCGGGGGTTAGGAAATTAGTCTAGCTAGCGGAACAGCTTTTCGGCCCTTTCTTGCACCTACCACCCCTCCACCCTTCCCTCTTCCCCATTCTGTTTTGTATTCTGTGGAGATGACAGGGAGAAAGCTTTATTGCTCCGAGTTGGTATCGATCGGGGCCCCTCACGCGGGGAGCTCAGACTAGTGCATGTTTCAGCCCTTTTTCAGCGCCAGCTGCTGCACCCCCTCTTCCCTATTCTTTTTCTCTCTCTCTCTAGGTCTCTGTCTCTTCTTCTTAGTCTTTCTCTGTCTTTCTTTCTCTCTCTCCTTCTTTCTCTGCCTCTCCTTTTCCCTCTCCCTCTCTCACTGTCTGTCTCTCTAACTCTTTTCCTCTAACTCTTTCTCTGTGTTTCTCTCTCTATTTCTTGGACTCTCTTTTCTTGTCTGTTCACATCAGCAGCCGGTTGTTTACAGAGGTTAAGAAGCAACAAGCACCGCTGCACTTTATTTACCTAACTGCTTTTTTTTCTGCATGTCGCACATGAATGAGAGTATAAACACTCATCACGGTTCGGTTCCTCCGAACCCTTTAAACAAACAGAGTAGCAGCGAAACGCATTCCTGTTGTTGCACATGGAAGAGAATTTTTTTAAGTCCCTTCGCTTAAAGGTGGTAAAGCAAGGGCATGGGATAAATTTAGAGATGAGGAGGGGGTTCAGGTTGACCATCATCTGGTGGGCTGCAGGGAAGAGCGAGGGAAGATGAATGAGGAGGGAGGGTGGGATGGATGGATGAAGTGCTGCCCTCCACCAGCGCCCTTGGGCAAGGCTTTTCACCCGTGGCTCCCTGGGGTGTGCTCTGTTACTCTTCCTCTCTTTTTCTGATTGTTCTTCTCAGTGTCCTCTCAGACTTTCGGTAAAAATGTTCTAACGTCATCTTCTCTGTATAATAAAAGCTCCAATCAGACTTCCATGCTTCCGCTATTGAAAAAAAAGATATATTCCTTTTTTTAAATTTCCTCTGACCACCTCAGAGCTGTTTATGTTTACTTAGTACCACCCGCTATAACCCCCTTAACGCACACCTCCGTCCATCCAGCTGTCTATCTACAGTATCTATAGCTCACTCGGGATCGGTAAATGGTCAGCTCTCAGGCCTCCAAGCGCAATTTATGTTTATGTATTATATGTATTTATCTAAAATTTGTTTTTAACTTTTCAATTTATATTTAATACATTTATTAATTTAAAACAATATTACATAATACTAATAATAATACTTATTTTTTTTGTAGTAATAGTAGTTTTGTAGTACTTTAGTAGTAGTAGTAGTATTTGTAATATTTATATTATATTATGCAATATTTACATCATTATATTACAGCATATTTCATTACTATGTCAATTTATTATAGCAGTCAGTTTCTGTAAATATTTGTGTGTGTGTGTGTGTGTGTGTTTGTGTGTGTGTGTGTGTGTGTGTGTGTTGGTTATAATTGTCGTCACTTGATTGCAAGGCGGTTGTCATGCTGCGTGCAGGGCAGAAGATGGTGTCCAGGATAGATAGGTGTTTGCTGAGTGGCACCATAGAGAGAGGGAGAGAGAAAGAGAGAGAGAGAGAGAGAGAGAGAGAGAGAGAGAGAGAGAGAGAGAGAGAGAGAGCGAGAGAGACAATGAGGGAAAGAGAGCAAGAGAGGAAAAAAGAGAGAATTAAATAAAAAGAGAGAAAAAAAGAGCGTGAGAGAAAGAGAGGAAAAGAGGAAAAAAGAGAGAATGAAATAAAAAGAGAGGAAAAAAGAAAGAGAGCATAGAGAAAGAGAGATAAGAAGAGAGAGAGAGAGAGAGAGAAAGAGAGAGAGAGACAGAGAGCTCCAGTCCCCTAGTCGACCGCCATTTCACACTGGTGACCAGCACAAATTGGATCAGGCGGCGTTCTCATTGCACCAGCAAAAAATAAGAAAAAATAAGATAGATAAAATGGCCGGATCTCCAGCAGTGCAACACTGAGAGGCGAGTCGCAGAAGGAGGCATCGATATAAGCCACAAACACACATCATACACTAGAAAAGGAAAAACATTCCATTCCAAACAGCGGTTCTGTCAGACCACAGAGAGAGCCTATAAAACCTGCATACGAAAAATCAGAGACTTACTGTAAATTCACCCCTTTAAACACGCCAAACCGTTTACAGACTGAGCGTCGGAAAGTCAGAAGTCACCGCATCAGACTCTTTACTCATCCTATGCTGGATTTTATTTAATCTTTCATCTGGGAATAATAATAAAGAACATAATAAAACTATCACTATCACATTATCATCATCATCATCATCATCACAACAAAACAGGATTTCTGTCCAAACTGAGACCACATAGTTTTAAACAAACTTTACACAGGATTTCATATCTAATAAAACAGTTTTGAATCATACATAAATTATTATTTAACATTCAACATTTATTTAACATCTTTACATTTAAGTGAACTTTAAATGCTGGATACATTAATAATTTTTTTAACATCTTTACATTTAAGTGATCGTTTGCTGCGAACGGTCTTGTAAAGGTTTTTTTTGTTGTTTTAAACTTGTCTTTGCTTTGTTGTTGTATTTTGACATAAAGAAATTAAATTTCAAAACTTTTTTCATTGCTTTGGTATATAAATTAATGCAATAAAAATATAGCTGAAGTAATAGGCCAGAAATCCAAAGCATTAATTTAATTCAACTCAAAATAATTATTACAACTACACTTATCTATTAAGTACTTAAGGTTATTTAAGTTTTTCAACCAAACATTAAAAATTGTATAAGTAAACTTAACTTATCCGGGTTTAGAGTGTAGGTTGTATCATTTCATTCTTCCTTTTCAGCATGACAATGCGCCTGTGCACAAAACCCCTAAGCTCCATGAATACATGCTGTGTTCTGTTTGGGTGGGATCACTGTGAGTATGAACAAGGGTGTCAGCATATTTGTTTATGCGTGGGTGTGTGTATGTAATGTTGGGCTACATGCACACTTTATACTCCGCGAGAAGGGCATGTAGGGCAGATATCTCACGGTAATCAATATGGGGCAGAGAAGTCATTGGGGACGGGTTGTGTGTCTGTGTGTGTGTGTAAAAGGGATCGGTAAAGAAAGCAGGTTATCTCCAGTCATTAATAGAGGGAATCCCAGGCGAGTAGGGTGTGTGTGTGTGTGTGTGTGGAGGGGGGGGTGCTGGAATCATTCAGAAAAACACAGACTGTTTGGCATGGGAAGAAGGCAGACAATTATCTGTATTGATTAACGCCAGCCAGCCAGTGCACGGAAGACAGAAAACTCTGAGGAGATCAATAGAGCAAGAGAAGAGGAAGAGCGGGAGAGGAGGAAGAGCGGGAGTGAGGGAAGAGCAGGATAAAGGGGCAGGACATTGGGGGTTGTGGGGGGGTGCAACAGTTGTGGTAAAGACAACAGCAGAAAGTTGTGGATGGTCTAGGAAAGTGTCTGCTAATAAGGACTTAAGGAAGAATCAGTAACACACACACACACAGACAGTTTTAGTCTTGAACTCTGGTTTCCTTAAAGACTATTTCCAGGGCAGTAATTTTTCCAGACACACACACACACATTCTGTGTATAAAGAAGCGCTTCCTCATTTAGGAATGCGATTAAAACACACACACACTAATAGGTATCAAAAATTTACTTTATGGCAAATGTTCCCCTTATGTTTTCTTAACATTCTGTATCAGCTGTTCTAAAGTTATGACATAAAATCATACGAGAGGTTTAGTGTTGTGGCTACAGAAATAAAAGAGAACATAACCTAACAAACAGGAATTATGTGTAAAAATTAGGAAAACATTTTGTGCTTGTTGTAAAATTGTGTTCAGGAAAAAAAGTGCACAGATAATCAAACATTTATTACCTTTGATGAAAATAATGGCATTATAAATAAACAGCGTTACTAACGGCATTACTCTTTTCAGTAACGAGTGATCTGATTCCTTTTTTATAACTCTGTTACTGACAATAAAATGTGCATTACTATTTTATTAATTAAACTCTCTGAAGCAGTTGAATCCGAGTGGACCCTTTCAGGGAAGTAAGACACATAACTAATTATAATTAACTTAGATAGAGTAAGTTTCAAAGGCAGAGAGTACCGTGAGTGTTTACACACAAGCATGCACAGTCGCACACAAAGTATATACTTCCTGAATGTTAAAAAAGTGTGTTCTATATAAGATGGTTATGAATGAAATTCGGATGTACTGTTTGAGCTTTTGCAAATTGGAAGTTTAAGCACTACATTTTCCCTCGATGAGGTGAAAGTCACGAGAAACTCATGACCAGAAAGAAACATCGGTGGTAAGTAATCAATTTAATGAAGCACCTCACATTGTCACATGACATTATCACATTATTGAAGGGGAGGTGGTGGCTCCACATTAGGGGAGGTGGTGGCTCATGGTTAAGCTGTTGGCCTACCAACCTGAAGATTGTGGGATCAATTCCCAGCTCCACCAAGCCCTCACTGCTGGGCCCCTGAGCAAGGCCCTCAACCCTCAGTTGTGTAAATGAGATGAATTTAAGTCACTCTGGATAAGAGCATCTGGTAAATGTAATTAAAAAAATTATTTTATAATTTATTTTAATTTAGATGCCTCAATATTTAATATTGAGACAAGTTATTTGACATATTTGAATATTAAAAAAATAATTGCAATAGTTAATTTCCCTGGTAATTATTTACTTTTTTAATAATATAACTACTTTTTTTGACGTAATATGCCCAACATTGATTATTACATAAAATACTTGTAAAAGAGCTAAATATAGCAATCAATGTACAGCGGTGCTCGACTAACAAGTTTAATTTGTTCTGTGACGGAGCTCGTAACAAATTGCGTCAAATAAATTTTCCAAATAAATTATTGAACTGAACTGAAATGCTATTAATCCGTTCCAATTTTTTTGTTTTTAAATAAGACAAATAAACTTATAAATAATGAATATTGTATCAAAATGATACAATATAATGTACTGCAATAAACTGGTTTTATTAAGTATAATGTACAGCATTTACCTTGGAGATCAGACAACTCCACTTGCTAATGCACATGTCTGACTAGCTATGGAGTGAAACACGGGATACTGGGCGGATATTACTGCGTTTACTATGCCAACTAGCGGTGGGGTATATTAAGATGGCTCGTACCCGAATTTTACCTTGCAACTCAAAGCAAAAAATCATCTGAGAGACGATTAATGAAAACGATGAAAAACTCATTAATTTTAAAAAACACATTGGTTGGGACTCTCGTGATTCGAGGTATCACTGTATACGCATTTTTACTGTATATTCTGTAAAGTTTGTTCTTGACATTTTGACCAGTGCAGCTTACTGCACTTTTTACAGGAAGTTGTTGACCATATATGACAAATTAAAAATTTTAAATATTCGCTTTCATCGGTGAGACTCCAGAGTCCACTCACGTTTGCATAAAAATCACAGCTTAAATCACCGTATATGTTAAACAACATTACTTTAAAAAACTTTGCAGATTTTTCTTGAAGACATTTATATAAACAACGGTGTAAAAAAAACTGCTGCACAAAAGTAGAGACCAGTCAACCTCAGAAAGTCAGAACATCTATCGGTGAACATAATTACATTATTAATGTATCCAGCATTTAAAGTTCAGCTGTTTAGTTTAGGAAAACATGAAACGTTTTCTATGAAGTGCTTAACATTGCAGTTAATCACAGCCTAAAGTTGTAATAATGTTGGATTAACAGTTTAACAGAGCGGCGTGCGGTTTCACACTAACACACGACCGTAACATCTTGGCTTCTCGGCCAGCGATGGAAACAGCTCAGTGAGTGGATGATGAAATTCACAAACATCAATACACTCCACATATCTACACCGCAACCTTTGCATTTCAATGCTGCCTCTTTAAATTATTAATACTCTGCCCACATCAAAACACAGCCCCGGCCAGGCCCTTCACACCTATTCCCATAGTAACCAACCTGAGCCCTATAGGTGCACAAAGACACCTGTCTCTATAGAATGCATATGTAATACTAGCGCACACACACACACACACACACACACACACACACACACACACACATACACAAACTCTACATAGTGTATATAATTTCTAGTGAGTTGTTTCTCTCAATGCAGATTTTATTGTATAGTGTGTATAATGTGTGTGTATTGCTTCAGATACATACAGTTCTTCTGTGTGTCAGGCAGATTCGGCTGTGTGTAGTGTGTGTAAACATTTTCACGATTTCCGCTACATTTCCGAGGTTGCGGTGAGCATGGAATTGATTTATTATTTATTATTGATGTATTATTTATTGCAGTTATTAGCTGCATTAGTAACTGTCAGTGGATGTGCTCGGAAGGATAGTGTGGTGTGTGTGTGTGTGTGTTTGTGTAATGAATCACGCCATACACGTGGCTCTTTTATTAGCTGTTGGTAGCGTCATCCTTGTCCACTCGGACAATAGACCAATGCCCCATCCATCGTCTTTACATTTAATGAACAGTAGCCCTCCTGCCCCCAAAACACACACACCCTGCACCCTGTCCCCCCAGCCTTGAACAGCAACTGTTTCTGTCCACTGTTCACCTAGTTCAGTAGACAGTATTGATTTTCAGCTTGAGAAATAAAATAAAGGTCATGAATTTTAATCCCCCTCTCCCCACACCTCCTTTTTAAACTGAAGTTCTGTTTCTGACCCCGCCTCGGTGGCCGCACTCCCCCGTCTCCTCACACATTGTGTCCTGGGGGTAGGAGAGACTGGGAGAAGGGGGATGGATGAGGAGGCGGGGGTTTGGATGGTGTGGTGACCAGTCGTTTCTCATTTCCGCCCACAACCATTTTTGTTAATTGGACCTCTGACCAGCTGACAGCAAATCAAGAGAATTATCAATTCCGGTCTGCACCAGTTAAAAAAATGTGTTTTTGTACCTTCAAATATTTGTACATCTTATTTATTCAAAAGCATATGATACGTAGGTGAGGATGAGAGTAAGGATGAAGTAAAGATGTTCGCCTTGGAGGAAATGATAGAGGCGTCACAGATGGACAGGGCCACCTCATTACCTGATTAGCCTTTTAACATTTATCACAGTATCACAACACTCCTTAGCAAACACGCAGTAGATTCTCAAACCAGCATCTGCATGTGTTCTGATTTAAGGTGAGCGCTCCACCTTTCAGCTCGAGTAAAGAAGATGAGGTTCGAGATGCTGAAAGCACTTTTTATGTGTTATTATCTGTGCACCGCTTTTCAAGGCCATCTGAAAAAAGCAGTGGCGAGAGTGAGAGAAAATGCACAAAACTGAGGGGGAAAACGAGGGCTTTTAGGATAGAATGCACTGCACGTGTGTATGTGTGTGTGTGTGTATGTGTGTAAATGTTAATATATATTCCTGGGTACCACAAAGAAAAGTAAGAGTCTCCTAACCAGAAGTGACAGTGATTCGATCATGTGTGTTTGTGTGTGTGTGTGTCTGTGTGTGTGATCGGTGGAGGTAATTTTGACAAGTGATCCTGAAATAACATCCTTTGTTAATCCTGGATCAACATTTTAATCAGCCAATTACAACCATCTGATGTCATCAGTGTCATAACCAGCCTCAATCCATTTTCTCTTTGTAAACCAAAATCTACATTATAATTGTATTCATTTAATAAAAAAAACATAAAATACCGAAATGTAATACATTACATACTGTACTAAACAATTGTATAAAACATGTATATGTAGTTTAGCTAATATGTGAGCATTTAACTCATCCTTATGACTAGTGTATGTGTGCAGTAAATGTGCTTGAATAAATAAAAAGTCAATTCATTCATTTTCTATACCTAGTTATTCCCCAATTCGGGGTCGCGGGAATCTGCTGAAGCCTATCCCAGCCATCTCTGAAACGGCGTATGGCAATAAAAATTCTATTCATATATATATATATATATATATATATAATATATATAATATATATATTTGATTGTTAAATTACAAAATCTGAGTTTTTTTTTATTAATAAATGTAAACCCTATTTTAAAGTTAGAATGTTGTTTTTTACAGATTCACTGTTTCAGAGAATTTTACGTTAAATTATTAATTATTGATTGTTTATGATTTACTGTCTAAATTGGTTACTGTTTATTTTTATTATTATTATTAATACAGTTTATTTTGGATTATTGTAATCGATACAGTCTAAATTGACTAATGTTGTTTCTGGACCATAATAAATTACTTTAATATAGTTTATTTCATGTTGTGATCCTGTGTTGATCTAGGAATTGTCATTGTCAATAAGACAATAAGGACAATAAGATATTTATCATGATTTACTCAGGAAAATTTTCCCAGTTTATTAGTGGACAAAAAAGAGAAAGAATCAAAAATGCCAGTTTGGTTGACTTCAGATGGTTATAATTGGTTGATTAAAATGTTGTATCAGGATCAACAAAGGATGTTATTCCATAATCACATCCTACCTGGCAAAGTTACATTCACTGTGTGATCATTTCATTTAAGGGCTGGAAATTCCAGAAATGTTATCTAACCTCAGACATCCAAACATATTTTTTTTTCCATCAGGACAAAAGAAGTGTGTCTGAGTAAAGATGCTTCTGAGGTCATTTTTAAATCCAGCCTATTTGATTTCAGATAAAAATATGGGCAACAGATTTACACACATACACACACTTGTTTTAAATGTGTGCAAAAGAGCTGAACTCTGAGTCTTTACAATCCGGACGTTTTTGGCTCTCTCTGCTTTTCGGGTCTTGAACTTGAGACTGAGTCGGCAGGTGAATAGAGGGAGATGGGGTGAAGGGCACGTGCATATGAATAGAGGGATCATTCGGAGGGAGAGGGGGAGGAGAGGCAAAGGTTAGGGGTCAACCTGTCGACCCCCAGCAGCCAAGCGTACAGACAAAAGACGTGTGTAGCTGAATGGCCAACTGCTGAACACACGCCGAATGAAAAAGCCCTATTTAACATCCCCACAACACACATACACACACACACACGTGCTGCTAAAGTGTCTTTTCCAAAAAGGTCATGCTATTTAAAATGCATTAATGAAAAGTTAATCCATTCCTTTTTAATCTACATTTTGATGCCTGTCAGAATGTGTGTATGATTGTGTGAGACTGTGTTTAAAGCATACAGTGTGTTTTCTGTTGGTAATCTAGGGCGGGATTAGCTGGTGGCGTGTCAGGTGAATAAACCCTCAGGGGTAATTAGCTTTTCTTTTTATTCACCATCTGCACTCTGCATGAAGAACACACTGATGAAGAAGAAGAAGAAGAGGAAGAACATCCTACAGCACCACATTGTGCACAACACACAGAAAAATCGGTAGCACTTTAGAACAATTTAATACCTCCCTTTCCATGAGTTGGCTACAGATTAAAATTGTGACTTTTACCAAAGCATGAATGGATATGATTTCTGTATATTTCAAACATAAAAATATATAATAACAATTATAATAACAATAATAATAATTTGTTCAAAATGTTAATAATTAGGAAGTGATGCTGATAAGATTGTGGATAAATTTACTATTATGACCTTCATTTAGTTTAATTAATGAGGACTTAAACAAAATAATGATAATTTCTTCTAAAAAAGAATTAGCATCCTGAATAAAAATATTGACTGCATTTATATTGTGTTAAGCACTAAACCACATCCTCCAGATTACAGTGTCTGATAGAAAATCATTGGTGTCTCACAGAAATGTATGACTGTACAGTATTTGTCAGATATAGAATATGTTTAATAACTTATTTAACTACTATTAATTTGGCCCATTATTTTAAAGTGAAAAACATATTAACATGTTAAAAAACAATATGTCACCCTGCATGAACTATATCCAACTGAAAAGAAAGATACTTATTGGGTCTATTACTTCTTCTACATAAATTCATACAAGAAAGCCCTGAATAATGGAAAAATACAGAACTAGGTGCGCAAAAAGCGAAAAAAGCAACATGTAAGATATGTCTAAATTAACATTCTAAAATTAAACATGGCACAAGAAAGAAATTGATGACAACTTAAGCCACAGTACCTCAAACACTTTCTCGTCCCACTTCCACAAAAAACATCCCGTTTTATCCCAATCTCATAAAAAATAAAAAAAAATCACGCAGGATTCCCAAAGAGATTAGCTTTCATGTTCGACTTTTTTGATTACAATTCTAATGTTTACATAGTGCATGGGAAACATGTCTTCTTTTCCTTTATTATTGGTACTGACATATTAAAATTGTTCAATAGCAATATTTTATTATGACTAAACTTAAATTGGTTATAAAATAGATGAAGGATGGTAAAAGACAGTTAATTGTACCCAACATGTAAGTAAAATGTTATCTGAGCAGGGGGGCATAGAAAGAGACAGAGCAGCAGTTACGATCTTCTATAATCCCTTCCTTAACCATGTGAATTAAAAACATTTAGAGACATTCAAACTGACCAATCAGGAAATTACAGATTCACCAACTGTGCAAAAGACGTGCAAAAAATCCCCAGTGTATACACATGTTGACCAAGAAGCCTTAATAAACACCTTTAGGAATCCTGACTGGCCCTTTTATTACTCACTAAATGTTTGGGAAAGCAGAAGTCTGATCCTTTTATCAATTATCAAATAACTAATAAGGAACTACTTTTGTCATAAATAAGTGATTACTTACTGCATACTTAATCTCGCTTCTATATTAATTAACAGTATTAAGTGTTAAGGTAGTACTACTGTTTACTTCCTGCATAGATACTTGTTAACTATGATTCATTATTCTAAAGTATTCCAAAAATGTCTTACACCATGCCTTACACATTTACACACACTTCTTACACTAAACTACATTAAAGCATGTTTTATTTTAAAAATTCTACAAACATGCTGCCCGCTGACCAGAGAAACTTTAGGCAACATGGGGGTATATTAATGTGTGTAAATGAGCGCACAAAAGTGTGTGTGTCCCTGTTTGGGGAAGGTTAAGGATGGGGTTACTTTCATGAGATTAAAGTGCAAAAGGCACTCAGATTTATTAAAAGCTGCTTTTGTAGCCTGTCTCTCTCTCTCTCTCTCTCTCTCTCTCTCTCTCTCTGTCTCTTTTTTTGTCTTTCTCTCTCTCTGTCTCTCTCTCTGTGTCTCTCTTTCTGTCTGTTCTTCCCTTGGATGCTGACTCTAACCCCATGTCTCTGAATGATAGTGTGTCTCTGAGGGTCCTTTGCCTATACACATGGACACGCACGCAAGAACTAGCACACACAGACAGTGCCGTTGGATGACTTGATAAAGACATCTACACTTGTGTGCTTTTGTTGCACTCTTTTACTCTATTTAAGTTGAATCTTCTCTTTAAAGGGTGGTACGCAAATCTAAAGCCATGCGGTGCCGAATCCTGACTTTGTGTGTGTTTTGTTTCCGTTCTTAAGGAAATAAAGCAAAATATAAAGGCTGGCATTCTGTATACCTCAGGATGTTTTCTCCTGTGAAAAAGAAAGGAACTCGGTCAGGCAGAGTGTGTGAGTGTGTGTCCTAGTTTTATTAGTACAGTGTGAAATGGAACTGTCCAGACAGAGGGAGAATGACCCTGAATGAGAAACTAATCATACAACTAATGAACGGTATAGCAAGAGAGAGGGTGAGAGAGAGAGAGAGAGAGAGAGAGAGTATACATGGCAAAATTAGGGTTGATTCCCATTCATTGTTTCTGGTTTAAAAATAGCAGTCTTAATTTGGATGCAAATTAAATGAGGTAGAGAAAAACACATTACAGTGAGAACCGGAGAGTTCAGCCGTAAAAACAGTCCCTTCTGTCACCTGGTCCTAAGACTCACTAACATACTATTAACACACTCCGGCCAGCAGTTCTCAACAAAGTCTAATCAGAGTTCCCCAAATTACTAAAGAAATCAGGAGAGTGTATTTGGAGGACTGGGAAAATCAGACTCTAAACAGAGAGTATGAATTGGCTGAGTATCTCTACACCGTCAAAGATCTGAAGCAAAGAGAAATCCTGACCCACTACAGGCTGAGTGAAAAGAGAGTGTGTGTTCTGTGCGAGCGGTGAGGTGGAGACATGCACTTCCTCCTTCACTGTACAAAATTCCAAGAAATCAAAAATGACTAATAAATTCCCAGACTACAGCTAATTAACAGACCAAAAAAACGAGGTAACATTATAGGTGAAGGACGAACTGGAACACTCGCTGCTAAATACATCTCTTAATGTGACGACATGAAGAACAGTGAGACACCAGTTGTCCTGCACAGACCCTGAACACACACACACATACACCAACTTAACAAACACAAGTTGAACACATGCCAAACACATTCAAACATCATCGGCACACACAAACACTATCAACACACACAGATGGACACAGCAACATGGAAGACAGGAATAAAGATAGATAGGAGAGACAGACAGACACAGAGAGAGAGAGAGAGAGAGAGAGAGATATGGGAAGAGAGTAATAAAGAGAGATAGATAGGAGAGACAGACAGAGAGGAGAGGGAGAGAGCAGCAGGAGAGATGAGGGTTTATTCCTGATGTCCAGATGAAATGTGCTGAAGCCAAACAACACTCTGTGCTCCCAGTTATTATTACACACAGGTCCACCTTACCACTCAAACACATACACACACACAAACACACACACATACACACACTCACTACTCCCTCTGTCAAATATAAGAGTAAATGAGGTCCATTTGGGTGCTGATGGTGGTGCTGATGGTGAGGTCAGGCGTCCGTGGGAGTGCATGTGTTTACCTGCATGTTTTTATTGCCATCTTCTTAATGGCCTATGAATGTCTCCATGGATACACAGGAGCGAGAGAAGGAGATAGAGAGACAGAGAGAAAGAGAGAGAGAGAGAGAGAGAGAGAGAGAGAGAGAGAGAGAGAGAGAGAAAGAAAGAGAAAGAGAGAGAGATGGAGCGAAAAAGGGTTGAAGATAGGTGGGATAAGTGAAGCCATGTGCTCAGTGGAAGACCTCCCGTGTTTTTGTGAATAGGGGAGGAGCGTGTTGGAGGACGATAAGGTGTAGGGCAGCGTAATTAAGATATTAAGATGGACACAGAAATCAAACTCTAATATGGAATTGTGTGTGTGTGTGCGTCTGAGGCAGAGAGTGTGGGTGTTGAGACACTGATGGAGGAAGTAGCTTAATGCAATAAAGCATGTTGTATTGACATCTCTGTTGTGCCTATTGATTCCCCATTATGTCTCTAACAAACCCTGCTGGACATTTTGTCATTCACAATCAGGTTAGCACTGAGACCTGCCAACACTCCTGCACAAATTCTATCTACACACACACACACACACACACAAACACAAATGTGGCTAAGCACACACAAGCCTGCATGTGTTCTGTTATCAATACCAGTTAGAGGTTTGATAGACCTCACGCAGCACTAACATTTTGCATTTATATGTAACCAGCACACACACACACACACTTTGTACTGTACTGAGGAAGTGTGAACCCTACCCACTCGCACTGTTGAGGCCAGAAAAGGTAATACCATGTGTGTGAACGTGTGTGTGTGTGTGTGTGTAAAAGCAGAATACATAGCTTAGATCAGTAGATTAAAACTTGTAAAACCCTGTATTAAACTTTGAGTTGGGTTGTGATGTGTATCAGGTGATTCCATTGGTGCTGTTGAGTTTATTTTTTAGCTCACTTTATGTTTTTTATAGAAATCCGACATATGACATTCACAATGAATTTGCTTGTCGAAAATATAATACGATCAGAGCACCAAAAAAGGCACTAAGCTTCGATCAACCACAAGCTTCTCATTCAGAACTGTTTAAGCCCAAGTCTTACACACATTTATACACCCCTTTATCATCAGGCTTTTTTCAACCTGTACAGTGTCAGATGAACTAAATGAAATCCACATTACAGACACTGAGATGACAGAAAAGCAGCGATAACATGGGAGTAGACAATCCCTAACTTGAAACCAGGAGTGTATGCAACACACACACACACACAAACAATGATAAAATTTTATGCCTCGAGTTTACAATCGGTAGGCAGAGTTTTTTTTCTGTTTATTATTTATTTCTGAGATTTTAGCTCTAAATTTCCTCACTAACACACTGCCATGCTGACAGGCCTCCCCACAACACACACCTCCTGCATTAACACACATTATGTTTCTAAAGTCTGTTGCTAAAGTATCTCAGCATCACTGCACTGATCGGGCTGCTCATATTAGTTTCTCTCTCTGGCTTTTAGATGTGACTTTCAAATGTGCACCGTTTCTCACCCAGCAGTGGGCGTGGCCACCTCGTGACGCAAGTAGCACCGTTAGTGGGAAATAAAACAGTGTTAATAATGATGAATCTCAAAACATTTTGAGAAATCAAAGATGCAGGTGGATAAAGTCTGGTGTTAATAGCAGGCACTGACGCAGACGGGACAGAAGTAATGAACTGTCTGTTTACTTAATAACATAATAACTGGCATCATCACATCGTTACATCATGTTTGAAAGGATCTGGCAGTTCATCACTTTAAAACAGCAGTCACAGTGCAACAAACACAGCAGAAAGATTTCTAAAGAGGTTTTACACTCCTGTATTGTTCTTCTGTATAATTTCACAGGCAGTCCATTTAATGAAACTGTTTATGAAGCACGAAACTGAAAATGTATTTGTGTATTTCGAGTAAACGCATTGAAATACAGCCATAATTATATTGTAAACCAAATTTGAGTTGAGACCAAACAACGCTTGACACGGCGCTCATTCTAATTCATAACGGAGAAATATTTGGTTATTTTTCTTTTTTAACAAGACTTGAAAAAAATAATTTTGTTCTGTGATCAAGAGATCATTTACGTATTAATTCTTTTTTTTTTTTTTACAATAAACAAGCAGTAAAAAGTAAAAAAAAATATTATATGCACGAGGTTATTCACGATTCAGTAGACATTTTTTAAAATTAATTAAGCTTTTTAATTTTTTTTCCCAGGGGCTCGTATTCCTCTGAGCGACGGCGTTAAATTCTCCTCCTCCGCGTCTCTCGCGCTCGCGCGTTGCCCTTATTGATCTCGGCGGGATCGATAAATTAGCATGAATATTCCCGATCGGGGCGAGCGCGCGGCTGAGAGTCAGAGCGGCGGGAAAATGAGAGAGAAAGACACCGAACAGACAGAAGTAATGTAGGTTAAAGCGCGAGCATCTGGAAAATAACAGACGGAACTGAGAGACGAATAACAACACGCGCTTTTGTTTGAAAGTAAAAGCAGTTAATGCTGGTTTCTGTTACTACTGTAGCTCCAGTGTGCAGTGAAGTGTGTGAGGGGGTTTTACCGTGTGTGGAGCGCAGAGACAGCGGGGCTTTAAGGCGCCAGAGGTCGGATGCAGCTCTCTGCAGCACTAACGGCACCGGAACAAACATGATCCGCCGTCGCGCGTGGCCTCACCGATTCTTGCCTCCAGTCCGGCTTCCCTTTCTTCTCCTCCGCTTTTTCTTTGGTTGTTTTTGTCGGCGTTACTTTTTTGGTTCATCGACGAAGTATTGCGCACAGGCGTCGGTTTTACTGCGCTTTGTTTTTTTGTTTTTTTACTTTTTGGTCTCGTGCCTTTGTGTCATCGTTACACCGATGCGCCGGTGTTTTGCTTTGGTGTGTGAGTTTAAGGTGAGCACGCGGACAGGAAGAGCATCTAGCAGGAGGTGATGAGTGCAACTAATCACCGACTCACATTTCCGGTTAAAGAGTAAAACTGACTTTCTCATTCGGTCCGGTGTGCCGCGCGCTGTCCCTCAGCGCGGGTGTGTGGAACACGGATCAGTGCCGCTGGCGCGCAGAAATCACATTCAACTGCAGCTGATTAAAGCCGCCACGCGTCAGTACAGCCGATCTGCGTTTCTGCTGAACACAAGCACGCGCGCGACATCCTTACACTGAATTTACTAATGCCTAACAATCCTGCGCCAGAATCCCTCACACGCACACACTCACACACCAACACGCAAGCGATAAACAAATAAAAAACAGACCTCTCTCTGTCTGTCTGCTTGTCCGTCTCTCTCTCTCTCTCTCTCTCTCTCTCTCTCTCTCTCTCTCTCTCTCTCTCTCTCTCTCTCTCTCTCAGTAAAATGTATAGGGAAAACGGCACCTCTGTTTTATCCAGTCATACGTCTGTGTGTGGTGTGAGCGTGTTTATTCCTAGGAGCGCGCGTGTATGTGTGCGTGCGTGTGTGCGCGCGAGAGGGATTTTGGGAAGGCCGCCAGCTCGCGCTATGTCCCTCCCAGCGCTCTCTCCGCCTGCACGCACTAAATCTCTGTCTCTCTGTCTGTCTCGCTCTCTCTTTCTCTCCGTCTCTATCTCTCTCTTTTCATCTTCGTGTCTCTCTGTGTCTGTCTCTCGCTGTCTATATCTGTCTGTCTGTCTCTCTCTCTCTCTCTCTCTCTCTTTCTTTCTCTTCGTGTCTCTCTCTGTGTCTGTCTGTCTCTCGCTGTCTATGTCTGTCTGTCTGTCTCTCTCTCTCGCTCCCCCCCCCCTCTCTTCTCTTCGTGTCTCTCTCTGTGTCTGTCTGTCTCTCGCTGTCTATGTCTATCTGTCTGTCTGTCTGTCTGTCTCTCTCTCTTTCTTTTCGTGTCTCTCTCTGTTTGTCTGTCTCTCGCTGTCTATGTCTGTCTGTCGCTCTCTTTCTTTCTATTACTGATGTTGTGTAAAGCTCTCGTCTGTACTGATCTCTTGATTACGCTTCATTATGACATTATGTCTCTGATGATTGCGGTGATCTGCTAATCGATAGCTGATCATGCGCACATTTTTCAGTCCAGGTGTGTGTGTTACAAAACTTTGATGCAGTTTATAGATGGGATGTGAACAGCTCTGTCTCGTTTCTTTGTTTCGTGTTACCCCACATCCTCAATCCATCCGCAGTCCACAAACCTCATCGTACACCTACAGTCCGGATTATCACTGACAGAGATTTTCAAATAGAAAAGTCTATACGCTAAACATTACAATCAATACTGGAAAATCGCCGCGTAGAGGCTTAACCCCCCCCCCCCCCCCCAGCTGTCCTTCTCTACCTCTGTCACTCTTTCTGTTTGTGCGTGGGTGTGTGCCGTCCTGCGGTTGTTTTTAATGAGATATTGATCAATAATAAATGCCTTCTCATAAAAACAGGTCATATTAATAATGACTAGTTGTAAAAGACAAAACAGCGAAAAAAAGGATTAAAATATTCCCGCATCCTAAAAAGCTTTATAATCTAAAAAACACTAAAGATTCTTTTTTGTACGCCCAAAGATTCCATTCTAAAACTATCACCCACACCCGCTGTTTGACAGATGACGTCCTTGTGTCCAGCGCACAGGAGGACCGAGAAAAGGAGCAAAGATGGAGAAGTGACTGGTTGTCCATCCCGAACCCCCTCGTCAGAAGGGACGGCCCCTTTCCATCCAAACTCCTTCCAGACAAAAGCAATTATTTCTTGTATAGTGTGTTTTGCGCCTATCGCGTGGAGAGGAAAGGAAGGTAGGCTGAAGATAGAGATGGGCCAAATACCTCTAATACACACACACACACACACACACAGTTACACACACAGTTACACACACAAACACCGCACCTGACATTTTACATCACAACAGGCCAAATAATCAACAAATTGTTATTTG
Organism: Bagarius yarrelli; assembly: GCA_005784505.1. Lineage (NCBI taxonomy): Eukaryota > Metazoa > Chordata > Actinopteri > Siluriformes > Sisoridae > Bagarius > Bagarius yarrelli. The sequence continues at coordinate 767,415 of VCAZ01000063.1, read as the reverse complement.
CAAAACCCAAAAATGTACAGCATCAGCAACAGTTGAAATCTGAAAATACGGATAAGAATAGTATATAATAGCAAAGCCATTTATAATATCTATATATACATCCATCCATTGTCTATACCCGCTTATTCCTAATCAGGGTCACAGGGATCTGCTGGAGTCTATCCGGCTGCCATTGGGTGAAAGGCAGGGGTACATCCTGAACAGGTCGCCAGTTTACTACAACTACACACACTCACACACACTCCTATGGGTAATTTATAACCACAAATCCACCTAACATACATGTTTTTGGATTGTGGGAGGAAACCAGAGTACCCGGAGTAAACCCACACAAACACCGGGAGAACCTGAAAACGTATAAAAATACATATAAAAAGACGAACCTGGGACCTTCTTGCTGTAAAGCAACAGTGCTAACCAAACTGACATCTTCTGATTTATTTGTTAGAAATGGTAATATCAACAACAATAATTGTGTGTGTGTGTGTGTGTGTGAGTGTGCGTGTGTGTGTGTGTGACAGAGAGAGAGTGAGAGTTCATCGTTAAATAGCAATGTCATGTTGACAAACGGGCTGCTTGAATTAAATTTCCTCACATCCAAAACAAGGTGCGACAATCAATAGCAGCTTACAATTATATCACTGCCCACGTTCACACTATCAAGTAACTAACACACACACACGTTTACAGACACAGTCTCTGGTGGTGGCCTAATGATCTGTGCTGACACTTCGTCAATGAGCAGCTCAGCTCCTGCCGATAGCTCTAATACATATCTATTCTACTGGCCGTGCTCCCCCCCCCCCCCACACACATTTGATGCCGTTTATTAATTTCGGTTCATTAATACATTTTCTGTCAGTAGTGAAACTTCAGAATGGTGGAAAGATGGAGTTCAACCAACGACCCATCAGTGACACTTTCAGTCTGATATTTAGAAAGAACCTACAGAATCTTTGGGTTTATATCACTAGGATGTTAGTGTGTCTCACCTTGGCTTAGTTGTTTTGATATAAAATAAAATTCTATCCCTCTCTAAGGGGAGTGGGTGAGCAGACGAGAGCGAAGCCTCCATTAACACGCCAAAAAAAGGATGAAGCTGAAATCATAGTCCTGCCTGGGAGCTTGGCAACAGAGAAAAAAACGCGCGCGCGTGTGTGCCTGTGTTTGTGTGTGTGGAAAAAATGAGTGAAATCCACTGCTGAGCAACGGAAAAATGTCAATTTTACGATTACATATCAGAAAATATAAAAAAACCCCAAACATCTGTATTAAAGCGGCAGATTTTTTATTGTATCCTTCATCGATGGAATCTATTAAACACATCCTCTACATTCAATTTCCCCATGTCGATCAATCCAAACAGGTTTAATCTAATACCCTTAACTGATTTTCTCTCTCTCAGTCAATGTGTGTGTGTGTGCAGTGAGACCATGTGTGGGTAGATTTAGAACCGAGATCAATAAGAAATGTAGAAATCAATGCACTTAGCACCAGGAAATCAATGGACTCTAATCGGGATGCCAATGGCACAAGTCAAAACAATTAAGAGAGAAGAAAAATGTTTAACGGCGTCCTCTCTATTGCTTACACAGTGTGGGAGAAAGATGGGGGGGGGAGAAAAGAGAAGAGAAGAAAAGAGACGAGACGAGAAGAGAAGAAAAGAATAAGAGAATAAAAAAAGAGAAGAGAAGAGATAAGAGGAGAATAAAAGAATAACAGAATAAAAGAAAAAGAGAACAAAAGATAAGAAAAGAAAAAAAGAGATGAGAATAAAAGAGTAAGAGAATCAAAGAAAAGAGGGATAAAAAAGAAGAGATGTTAAAGCCCAGCGATAAAAGACGACAAATGCAGGTACGATTACATTTCTGAAACATCGTGACGAGAGATAAACGGAAAAGGACAAGGAAGGGAAGTAAAGAAAAGGGTTCATGGATGAGCAGCAAAAAATAAAAAATGAAGACAAATAATTTATTTAGTTAAATTGTGTATGTGTGTGTGTGTATTTGGCTTAAGGGTCACTAGAGGCACTCATCTATAACTAATTATGAAAAACTGACCGTCAGTACCCTGCGCTGTCTGACTGACAGAATAACTGACTGTTCTGGGTGAGGAAAATCTGGAATGAAACCCGCGTCCTTTCTTTTCTCTATGAGCACAGGAAATCGGAAGCAGGTCAGACGCAGGTGTGTGGGGTCGACAGCGCGGTCAATCAATACGTGAACTCTGGCCTGAGCTCATTCTCCCCGAGGTAAGCAGTAGAAATCAATAGCAGACAGTCTATAACTCCTGACTGTGGATTAGTGAAGTGCCAGCTAATCAGGGACTTACTGAATTCGTCACCGCGGTCATTAACCTATCGATATGACACTTCAGTCATTACACACACCCGTCCACAGACCTGCTCGCATTCGGACACAGTCACACACTCTGGTGTGAATATAAAGCAATCAAACACTGCCGAAACTCAGAACAGACAGAGGTGATAACCTTCTGATTTTCACTATTTAATTAAGATACACCGCAAATTATAGCCAAAATTATTTAGAAAATACCAGAAAGAAAATGGGAATAAAAGCAAGAAGGGGAGAAAGAAAAAAAACGAGGGTGAAATCCACAAGGCACGAGAGGACCAGCGGAGGGAGTGTGAAAGAGTGATAAGAGAAAAAGGGAAGGCGATAGAGCAGGAAACTCAGGGTGATGGTGGATAGATCATTATGTCTACAAAAGCAGAAGGGATGGGGGTCTCGGATATGAGGGATTTAGGGTGTCTTAGAGTATGGAGGGATTTAGTTAGAGAAAAGAATAAAGAAAGAGAGCAAAAGAAAAGAGAGAGCGATGCTTGGATGAGAAAGGAGAAAGTGCGGACTGTAGAAAGGCCTATGGGTCAGGTTTTATTCCTATCATCCTCGTTTATCACTGAGAGGTCATAATTAACCCGGCCGTAGTGTATTGTATTTCTGTCTGGTTGCTGATGTTTTATATCTGTGAGTTACTGTAGATTGCACATTGTTACATATTCGCTGTAATTAGAGAGAAATAAATGCAGGGAAATAAATCTGTAAGCTGAAAACCCATTCAGTGAAACCAACCAGAAAGGTTTGCCTGGACACTTCAGACCAAACGCACCTCTGTGCATGCTTCAGTGGCTATACAGAGGGATTCATACATGCATTATAAGACGCAAGTGTGTGCAACAAGACAAAAAACATTAGTCAACATGATATTAATTATTTGGTAATTATCTGACCAGTTTACTACAATTTTACAATTTTTATTTGCCCAATATAACCAGGTGTGTGTGTGTGCATGTGTGCTTGTGTGTGTGTGCAGGGTGGAAGGTGGAAGTGTGGATTTAGTGGCTCTTGAAGTTTGGTTGGATTCAGTATCTAAGGTCAGCTATTAACTCATACACAAAGGAATCAAGGAAATTAGAATACATGATTTGTATTTGAGAAGAGAAAGAAGGAGGGAAAGAGAGAGAGAGAGAGAGAGAGAGAGAGAGAGAGAGAGAGAGAGAAAGAGAGAGAGAAAGAGAGCGAGAGAACACCACTAAAACAGAGGAAATGACCAAATGTAGCTTCTGTCTGTTTCTCCTCCCCCCCGCAGTGTGACCACAGGGTCAGTCACAGATAAATGAGGTCATTCGTCTGGGATGAAGATGACCTTTAACCTCCTCACCTTGATCTCTAGCCTGCTTTCTAAGGACCTGACTGGCCACACAGTGCAGTCTGCATTCATCCTGTTCATCTTGAAGTGTGCGTGTGTGTGTATGTGTGCTTGTCACAGCCACACTTTTGTGTGCAATTAATTATGACAATTACGTATGACAAATGACGTCGTATTTTTGTTTAATGAGTACGGCAAAGTAGGGAATAATCTGGAAATTGATTATTATTAAGTGATATCTTGTTCATTTTGCTCAAACGCACACACACACACACACACACACATACGCATACACACTGAATGCTAAAGGAGACTTTCTATAATTTTCATTAAGTTCGATCTTCCGCATATTCAGTATGATGTAGTGTCTAATTTAAATAAGTGTTATTTAGGTAATGTACTACCTTCTAATATATCTGTGTTTAATATTTAGTTCGGCTGTTGTTTTCTGACTGATCGTTTTTCGATTGTTTTGTTTTTCACTACTCCTAATAATACACTCGTACGTATGCTTTTTAATAAATACAAGCATGTACTTAGAAATAATACAATGTTTATTACAGTAAAACTCTGACAGTAATGACGCAAACTGTCTGCTGTAAAAAAGAGAACAATCTGCCTAATAATCTGGTATTGACACGAACACACCTGCACATATATTTACCTTTAATAAATATATGGGTAGAATATAAAATATAATATGTAATACATACATTTATAAAGAATATTTTTTACGTTCACGTGGAACTAAAGCTGCATTATCTCAACGTGGTAAGTTTGCATTGTTACCATCTCTAAAGTTTTTTTTTTTTTATTTCTACGTTGCCTGTATTATTATTATTATTATTGTTGTTATTATTTTTATTATTATTATTATTATAATTATTTGTATTATTATTAATATTATTATTGAAAACCAATCATAAAAATGCTATTATTAGCAAACTGCTGTGCTGCTACGCATATGCAAATTTGATAAAAAAAATTAAAATAGTCATTTCACGCGCTATATTATTGGTATTTTATGCCTACTACAATTATCACTAATACTAATTAATAATGACAATTTGCATAATTTATTTATTAGGTATTTTAATAAAACAAGTAAAAATAAAACAAAACTAGGAATAATTTAACACGAAGAAACAATAATTCGTTATTTTTATTTTATTCATTTATTAACATAATGTGTATATGCGCATTTATGCGGAAAAATGCTGCGCAACTTGTCTATCATTTTCCGTGAATGATATCCAAATATTTGGATATTTTAAATATAAGACTTCCTGAAATATCTACGATCTCTTTTTAACTTCGTGAATTAAATTGAAAGATTGCGTAATTTTACATTAATATTTATTTGTAAAAACAAAGGCTTTATTTGTTTACTGCAACGTTTGATGCAATTGTTAATATTACAGATGGGCGTATACATGTTAATATTTATGCTGTGCATACGGATAAATCTGTATAATATATATTATTTGTGTAATAATTTTTAAGTATCATCCCGCGATATTCCTATTTTTAATTTAAAGCTCAGGCGCAAATAGTTAATTCATTGTTATTATTACAAATTCTGAACAACTGTATTGTGCTGTTCTTCTAAAAATCATTTGAAAAGCTTTAAATGCGTTTTACATTGTTTGAAAAACACACAGCGCACTTTACATTTAAACTTTGTCATCCTGTGAGAAACAAACGCAATTTGCAAAAATTCTAAATAATTGTTTAAAATCCCAAATGTAAAGGAAGAAGAAAGAAAAAACGGAAGAAACATAAATAAAACTTCCGATCTTTTCTTGTTATTTGACTGACATGGTCTCATAACAGGGACCGAATTGTAACAAATGACAAATAAAATAATATCAATCTATTATTAAAGCGTATTGGGGTGTGTTTTTTTAAAGAAATAAGAGAATTGGGCATTAAAATGTGTAGGAAGAAAATTACGAGAGAAGTTTGAAAAAAAATCAATAAATTGGTTTTTAATTTGTAGAAATACCTTTACTATCGCAGCACTGCTAACAGGTAATCATTTTAATCAGACTATAAAGCATGACGCAGTGCGAGGACACACACACACACACACACACACTTCTTTAATTGATTTTCCCTAATTAACTCACTGCCTCCATCGATTTCCGCTCTCCAGCTCCACACACACACACACACACACACACACACACACACACATACACACACGCGCTCATATTATTCTTCAGTTAACTGTCAAATAAACACTCAGTGACCAATAAACACTCAGTGCGCTTACGAACACGTGAAGATGAACAATAGTAAATAAATCTGATCACCTGTGACCGACACACACAGACTACACATAATTCTTTTTATTTCTATGTTTTAGACAAACTATCGCTTATTTAATATAGAGACGAACTGTTCCCTACACATTATTCTTAACATTTTTTAGTATTCGGTTGTGAAAGAGTCAGTAAGATAAAAGGACATCGGGGAACATCATTGAACAGACCTGTAAAAGAGCAGTTCATTCCGCGCTCAATATTTTTAGCTTTATAATGTCACTGTAATTAAATAAGAGAGAGAGAGAGAGGGAGAGAGAGAGAGAGAGAGAGAGAGAGAGAGAGAGAGAGAGAGAGAGGGAGAGAGAGAGAGTAGACGAATAAGAATGACGGGAAAGGTAATTGTGAATGTTGAGGCCCTTGACTGCAGAATGGAACCTCTCATAAATGAAACACCACCCTATCCGGCTCTTTTAGGGAATTGTGTGTGTATGTGTGTGTGTGTGTGTGTAAAAGTTGCAAAGATAATTAAATTGATCCAGGGGGCTTGTACGATAAGAGCGTAATATAAATCTACAATTCTGATCAGTGTTCTGAAATAGACGACGGGGAACCACAAAAACCTACACACACATCCTCATCCTGCGGAAAGCACTTTTTTCCAAGCACTTTTTTGTATTTTTTGCCCCCCTCCCCTCCTCTCCCTTTTTTCTCTCTCACACTCGCTTACACACACACACTCTCTCTCTCTCCTCTTGTGCTCAGCATCTTTGCTGTTTCCATGGTGACGGCTAGCTGTTAAGGTGAAGCAGTGGGGTAGGGGGCAGCATGAGGGTTGAGTGTGTATGAAGGGTAAGGACGACAGTAGAGGGGATATTGTAGGTTTCTGCCACTGACATTAAAAACAATGTAAAAGGGGCAGAAGATCGTAGCCATTTGACCTTTGTGAGGTTGTTAGTTAATGGGTGTGTAAATAAAACCCTTCATTTCTGACAAAAAACCATATAACAGTCTTCCACGAACTGACAAATAATATACACTCAGTGACTACTTTAATAGGAACACCTGTGGCCAGTGTAGCAACAGATAACTGGATCGGAATAGACAGATTTGACTCATGACTGGTTTGAGGGATTGGATCAATATCATCAATAAAATATATCTGACCCCGCAATCTGCCCTTAGTCTTCTGCGTAAAAATGACAAATAAATGACAAATGAAAGGCTTCTTCTGTACAGTTGTTTATTTTTTATGGTTATTTTAAATGAGCCAATTGAGAAAAAATTATTAAAATTCTGCAGATGAAGTTTACATCAAACATTAGACGGGTGCAGAAGTCTGATCTCTGTGACTTTAACCGCGGAAAATAGAAAATCGACCAGACTAAAGAAACAGCGGGTGACATGTCTCTGGACCGGGGAAGGAATTCGAGTGCCCAAGAAAAACCTCTAAATTTATATTTATTGCACTTAATGATTTTTGCTTCATCTGGCATCCCAGTTCTCATCATTTCATCTTATTTATTCCTGAATACGGTAACAAAGTGCTTTTAAAGTAACATCATAATTCAGACATCATTAAATCTATAAAATCAAAATGTACTCTGTCGACCCCCCACCCCCACCCCACACACGCACAAATACGAAATACAGGGAATTTTGTATGATGCTGGATAGAGACATGGGGCATTATAAACAGGAAAAATATTCACAGGTGTAACTCAAGAGGCAAACACGTGTGTAAAACCTGCAGATGCGTGTCAGGAACATGTACATACGAACAATAGATTTTTACATCTGGGGTGGGGTGTGTGTGAGACTGACACGGTGATATATATCAAATTCAGATGAATTCAATGATCTGTTCCACTAATAACAGAACGATAATGTTGTGGTTATTGATTTCTCTTTTTTAATATGTTCAGTTACACATCCTGATTAAAAACTAGGGAACCCAATACAAAATAAAGATAAACAGCTGGAATAAAGAAAAAAAAAAGATTACTATCTTTCGCTCGCTCTGTGGGATTATTATTAATCCCGCGAATTATTATGCATTGTTATAAAGAGCTAATAAAGTCTGATCTGTCTCAAAGCAGCTGTTACAGTGAAATGAGCCGCAGTGCCCTGTGTTCTCTGAACAGGTGCTGGATATGCCACATGATACTGCTGCACATGGGATGTGTTTCTGTTATAATAGAAATTTAGGCATTAGTGGTTTGTGGTTCTATAAAAATGATTATTTAAAAGATCATACGTAACAAAAACCCATGCTCTTTAGTGGACTGGATTTAATCCCCGTCTGTGATTAACATAGCAAAGAACAAAAAAAACTCTATCAAAATACAAAAATGTGGATTAATGCACACTTTATCTTTTATAATTTTTCCTTCAATTGTTTGTGTAAGTTTATTAAAATGTCAGTACTTTTTCTTAGAACGCCGTCTTACATCTACGTGACTGCAGACCAAATCCTCAGTCATGCACACTCCAGTCTTTATCAGTCTTAGGTAAATCAGTATTAACCTAACCAAATTAATTAATGAATTGGAATTTTCTTCACACTAATGTTGATTTTCAAATGTAATTTAGTGGAATTTAATATTAAACTACAGCAATCGTTTCTAAATATTTGTTTGAAATTAGTTTTAGTTATATTGAGCAGGTCTTATTAATAGTCTTTGATTGAAGGGATCATTTCCTCCCCAGTGCTGTGTAATCCTGATGCGTCAGCCTGCTGGATCCTCATTTAGCTCCATGAAGATATGTAATTATTTATTATTAGAATTTTTTTGTTACCGGGTTTTAGAAATAGCCTCCTTTCACCTATTTTATTAGCTGACGATGTCGTCTTTATAACTATGATAAAAAGTGTTAATGTTACATATATTCCAGTGCTTTGACCCCATCTTCTGACCACAGAGCTGAACTGCAACCTGTAATCTTTCATCCACACTCCATTAAACAGGAAACGACACTTATAATATAATAATAATAATAATAATAATAATAATAATAATTTGGTTCGAAAATGTCCGAAGCGACTGTCAGTTTACGGAACAAGTTTTATACACACACACACACATACACACAAATAGTTTTTTGTAACCATAATTATTCACTCAAAGATTACCGGCCACTTAGATGACCGCCCCTCCCCCCATCATGTGACATTGGCGACCTAGGCGCCATGGCAACCCTGTGACCCATCCGCCAGTTGCCTAGGAGACGACCTTGGAGCACATTTGACCACAGACCCCTCCCCTCCCCCCCTCTGTCGAGAGAAGGCAAGCGATCGATATTCTATCACACAGAACAGTGGAGCGAAAGAGAGAGAGAGAGAAAGAGAGAGAGAGAGAGAGAGAGAGAGAGAGATAGAGAGAGAGAGAGAGAGAGAGAGGGGAGAGGAGAGAGAGAGAGGAGAGAGAAAGATAGAGAGAGAGAAATGGGGTGCAGAGAGATTACAGGCGGGGGAGGACAGCTGACAAAGGGAGTGTGTGTGTGTCTGTGTGCGCGCTTGCACGCGCCTTATAATGAGCAAGTAGCCCTAGGTTTTTGCTTTGGAGAGGTGGCTTAAAGGCATGTTGGTAATTTTGTTTGATAGGTGTGTGTGTGTGTGTGTGTGTGTGTATGAGTGCGTTTGTGTGTGAGTGGGTGTGCGTGTGTGTGAGAGAGCGAGCCTATGTGCCCAAATTGATTGCAGCCCTGTTACCATTAGAAGTGGGAATTTCCTCGAATCCATTTCCTCCTAGTTTTTACCGAAACCTAACAGCAATAATTCAGTGTAAAAATAGTGAGTTTTTTTTTAGGTCTTCTGTTGATTCAAACAAACAGACCCCATGATTCTGATTATTTTAGGATATTAATATTGGAAAACATGCCAAAATCTTTAGAAGTGTAAGCTAATTTTGAAATGTTTTGCAAAAGTTTATGAAAGTGTTTGTGTTCAACCAATGAACTATAGAGACATTTAAAAAAAAATATATTTTACAACAATATGATTGCTTTTGTGCGAAAAGTGCCCCCAAGTGGCCAGACAGAGAGAGGTGGACTTGTATCTCCACCTCCTGAGGTATGCTAACCGTATTGTCTAAAAGAATTCACAGCAGTATTGTGGATGACCCCAGCACCCCTGTATGTCCCTTACATCTTTGACCTGGTCAAACCCTCCTGAAATCTGATCCAATGTCAGCCATGTTTAATTCATTAGCTCATAATTAAAAATCCATTCACAGACAATTACATACATCTATAACCGCTCTGTGTGTGCTTTTAGATTTTGTGTTAGACAGTTTTTAATATTTACTGAGTGTTACACTGTTTTGTGAGGACAGACTTAAAATCCTAGGACTTGCATATAACATTAAATATATAAAATGCTAAACGCTTATAGTTTATTGATGAAGGTCTGTTTAGTCTAATCTTGTAGAAGAGTTGTAGAACTGTAGCACAAATTGCTGAGCTCTTTAAATCACAGAAAGCCCCTGCTATGACTGTGATACCTGAAGACGAGCAGACCAGAAAGCAGTGCTGGGTAACCTATGTTCCTTAAGTTACTTTGTTCTGCTTGTTTTCCATTCAGCAGATTGCCCCAAACAGAATGACTTACATTTATCTCATTTATACAACTGCCCAAGTAAGTGTTAAGGGCCATGCTCAGGGCCCAGCAGTGGTAAATTGGTGGTGCTGGAAATAGAATTTCCAGTCTTTCGGTGAGCAGTCTAACACCTTAATCAATCAAAAAATAAAAGCTATTATTCCAGATGAGGGTGAAGTAAGGGAAGACCTGGTGATTTGGTATCTTTTACCCTTTCATTGACTGAACACACCTGAACCAGGAACAAAGTAACTATATGAACATGAATTGCCCTGCCAGAGACATTTAAGGTTTGCTGGATCTTTAATACTGCTCTACAAAATACTACTTCCATTATTTCCACTTGTTTGGGTGGTGGATGGCTCCTGAATGTCATCTGTTTTGTTGAATGGCCACAATCACATAATTATGCCTTATTTCTCCATTTTTGAAATAAAAAATGTTTTTGCATGTGTAAATTTAAAACAAACACAAGTCTACATTTAAATGGGCAAACAATGGCAGCTAAACAACATGTAACTGTTTACTAGCAAATTTTACAGGAAAAAACTGCCTATGCAGCAGAAAGCAGACACGTCAACATGAATCATCATCATCATCATTGGCATCATCATTATATTATCATTGTGTTGTTCCAGTTCCAGATTTATACAGATTAAAGCACTGATTAAACTCATAAATTCCACAGAGCAGCGATGTTTCTGTCCATAAGGTCGCACACAAGAACAAATCCAGACCAGACTGTAAAGAGAGACAAGTTCTTTTTTATTTCTTTTTTTTTCTTGATGCTTTTTTGCAGTGAAGGTACACATGCTTATAGAACTGTTTCTCATCTATTTTTTCCACTTAATTTTTAAAGAATGGGATCCTAAAACACACAAAGATTGAACGGTCACCGTTTCTGAATAGGAGGAAGGTGTGAAAAGGAAAGGAGCAGGGAAATAGGATATTCACACACAGATAAAGAGAGAGGGGGGGGGTTAGGGCAGTTTGTAAGGGATGGGGTGATGGTATGCAGAGGGTGGCAGTGTGCTTCTCATGTAAGAAAAAAACAGACAACCCTAAACACAACAACACAGTGACAAAACGAGTGAGAGACAGTAAAGGGGTGTGTTAGGGTATAAGAGAGAGTAAAAGAGCGAGTAAAGGAGTTAAAATAAGTGGCAGTGTGTGCACAGGACAGCTGCGTCCTGAGTTAGATACAACAGTGTCACTAGTCTTCAGTACAACATTGACAGTGTTTCAACAGCATGAAGGGAAATAGACTAAAAATCAGCCATGTGGTTTAATCACAGTAGAAAACGACATAAAGGTGAACAGAGAGAAAGGAGCACGACCTCATTCCCTCTGTCACAGCATTCTTTTCTTAAAACAAAGTAGAAGAACCGTGTATTGGTACGATCTGGTTTCGCTTATTCCTGTGTGGTTTTTTTAGAGAAAGACAAATAGACAGAGAAAGAGAGAGACAGAAAGAGAGAGAGAGATAAAAAGAGCTAAAGAGTTGTGTAGTTAGAGACAGAATACACAGTAAAGGTAGTAGATGAGATGATTTAATAGTAGGTCTCCTTTTCAACCCAACCTGTACAGACAGACAGACAGACAGACAAAAAGAACTTTCAAAATTTGTATCATTACTGGAAGCATGTGTGTTTATGTGTTTGAATGTGTGTGAATTTTTTTTTGCATATATATATATATATATATATATATATATAATATATATATATATATATATGTGTCTGTGTGTGTGTGTGTGTGTGTGTGTGTGTGTGTGTGTTTGTGTGTGTGCATGTGTATATATACCTCCTGGGTTTCTGCGCAAAATCAGTTTTCGAATTTCATCATAAACAAAGATTAGAAAGCTGTACGGAAATGCACAGAACCACCAACTGGGCCTAAGGAACAAAGAGAGAAAGACAGAGAGAGAGACAAACAGACAGACAGAGAGAGAGAGAGAGAGAGAAACAGAATAAGAGCATAACATTTCAATCAGGTAAATTCTAAAGACTAACTTTATTTTGTATTACTCATCTTTAACACTAGAGGGAGACATTGAATCACCGACGATTGTTAGTGTCTCCAGACATTTACATTTACAGCATTTGGCAGACGCCCTTATCCAAAGCGACTTACATTTATCTCATTTATACAACATTATTAAAAGTAATTGTGTGTGTGTTTGTATGAGAGACAAAGAGAAAGACTAACTTTAGTGGGTACATGCGGAGGGCCACGTCCATGCCTGGGCAATAAGAAAGGAAGGCAGCCAAAGCCGTTTCCTCGAACAGACCGAAAATCAAGATTTTATTCCTGCAGAGTAAAAATTAAGACATTAAACATAATTTGTTTTGGAGTGTGCTAAAGTATTTGAGATGGTACTGATAGACTGTGTTAGTGTTAATCTTCTTTATAACTGACTGCCTGATGAACCTCTGCTGCAGGCTGTACGAACAAAATGATCTGATGCTTAAAACTTTAAAAAGATCAGTTTCTTACAGACATACTTAAGTTAGACTCTCCATGTTATGTACAATCACCAAAAGGCGTGCATGAAGCAGTTCAGGTCTACACATATTACATGGATTATGGTAAATATTCCAAATTAAGACCTATTACAAAAATAGTAGTTAATTAAAAAAATATATATTAGCAAAATCCAAAACCATGATAAGCTAATATAAAAGACTGACTTCATGCCCTGCTGGAACACAGAGTTGCGACGGGTTTTGCAAATGATGACGTCGGCCCACTGCACCACCACAATGCTGACGAAGAACGCTGTATGACAGGTGAACTCCACGATTTTCCTCTGCTCATATGTCTGAAAGAGACAGAAAGAAGTACAAACTGAACCTAGTGAAATTATTACTTTATTATAATTATGTTATGGTGTTCATTTTGAAGCATATTTTATCTAAATTATAAGGAATATTTTATCTTATTATAAAACCTTCCTTTATCCTTTATACATCAAACCTTTTTTTTTTTTGCTAATCAATGCTAATTCTAACAGACATCCAGGTGTTAAAACTTTGGGATGAGAATGTGGGCTGTTGACGACTGTATAATGACATTAAACATCCACAGCATTAACATTTTGTTGCTAATAAATTAACCAATTTGGAATCAGTCACATAAAATATGTATCCTGTGGATACAAAAACAACGGAATGCAAGAGAAACTTTCACAGGATTAAAATGTTAATTTTGCTCACTAACCCACTGCTGGCCATAGCTGTCCTCCAGGTCGTTGTTGGAGCGGTCGTCCCAGTTCAGCCGAATGCCCACCAGCAGAGAGGGCAGGAAGCCGTTCTCAGCCATGATCACGAAGTAGGCGAAGAAACCTCCCAGAGCCTGAATCATCCCTACACACCCCCCGAGTCAAAGAGAACGCTGAGTCAGTACTGAATTCAGTGCTAGTGAGCTCCTGCATCCAATATACATGATTATAGGGATATTCAGTGCAGCCAATTAGAGTGCAACAAACTGGAACATCTACTGTACATTATTGAAGTAACATAAAAAAAAATCACAACAGTAAGATGGTTACCATCTTTATATATATTCATGGACTATCTTTATATGTGCTGTACAGTGAAATTTGGATGCTGGGGTCATGGTGTGATGCTCAAGGTGTGGCAACAGGGAAAAGCCCCAGTACAACAATCCACCACTTCTACATGGCTTAAGCTGTAGCTCTAAAAGAGTTGGCTCAGTGTGTGCGATGTGCTCTAACCGATCTGTCCGTAGGCGATGCTGATGAGACGCTCATTAACCAGCTTGTCACGCAGAGGGTTACGGGGCTGGCGCTTCATGATGTCACTTTCTGCTGCTTCATACGCCAAGGAGATGGCGGGCACCTGGAAGAGCAGACACACTGATAGTGGTGTGTGTGTGTTTGTGTGTGTGTATGTGTGAGATCTCTGTGGATGTGTTTGTCATACCATGTCAGTACCCAGGTCGATGCACAGAATGGTAATGGTCCCAAGAGGAAGAGGAATATTGACCAAGATGAAGAACAGAAAAGGTGTGATCTCAGGAATGTTGCTCGTCAGGGTGTAAGCGATTGATTTCTTCAAGTTATCGAAGATCAGACGTCCTGCACACATGAAACAAATAAACACCTTCAGGGACATACTAATTTATAGTAAAACATCTACCTGCTCCTCTTCCTCATTTCCCCCTTCCTCTCTTACCCTCTTCCACTCCAGTGACAATAGAGGCAAAATTATCATCCAGCAGGATCATGTCAGCCGCCTGCTTAGAAACATCCGAGCCTGAGATTCCCATGGCCACTCCAATGTCCGCCTTCTTCAGAGCAGGAGAGTCGTTCACACCATCACCAGTCACAGCCACGATAGCACCCTGTGACACACACGGATTAATGAACACAGAGAAAAAAACAGACCTAAAACAACGGTTTAAAAAGCAGCACTGTCATCCTGAAACACTGTTTGGGTCTCTTCGTTCCAGTGAAGGAATATTGAAATGTTAACAGATCAGCCTTAGCGGGGGTTTTATATATATATCTCACATTGACCACTCTGTGTCTGAGCTTGTACCTGTCTCTGGCAACCCTCTACAATGATTAGCTTCTGCTGTGGGGAGGTCCTGGCAAAGACTATCTCAGTGTGGTTTTTCAGTACTTCGTCCATTTGCTCCTGGGTCAGATCCTTCAGGTCGGAGCCGTGAATCACGCATGCTTTGGCATCCCTAAAGAACAGCCAATTATTATCATGGTTACTGAGAGGTGTTTCTTTTCTGATTTAAACATATGACAAGGTTCCATAATGGCGCTACCGCAACTCTGCTTCCATGCGATTACACTGGGCTTGTGTTTGTAGAATTATTTATCAATGATTTTAACTGACTGGTGTTTCTGAATACAGTACCTGGGGTTAACCTGGCTAACGGGAATGTTAAGACGAGCAGCGATGTCTTCCACAGTCTCGTTGCCTTCAGAGATGATTCCTACTCCCTTGGCGATAGCCTTAGCTGTGATTGGATGGTCTCCGGTCACCATGATGACCTTAATGCCGGCTGATCTGCATTTGCCCACAGCATCCGGCACGGCGGCACGCGGCGGGTCGATCATAGACATCAGACCCACAAAGCAAAGATTATCTGTCTGAAAGTTGACATCATCCGTGTCGAAAGCAAAGCCTTTGGGGTACTGGTCCTCAGGTAAAAACACATGGCAGAAACCTGCATTCAAAAGAGCAGGTAAATGGCAGGGGCAGATGTCCCTCTGTTCCATACACAATGCTCTGTAGGTGTTCAACTATAGTTAATGCAGATGCTGAAATCTACAAAGTTTTTTTCTCATTTCTTTATGAGACAAGTAAAAAAAAGCTCAACTAAGAGAAGAATTGGTGGCTCTTATGGTCAGGGAAATTCATCACATAAATAGCTCCATACAGGATGTTTAAATAAACACTGGCTGTGTGAATTCCCCTTTGAGCTAAACAGTAACTGCAAAGATGAATTCAGCCAAATGGTGTCCTGGTCTCCACACCCATTCTGCAATGTCTTCGTTGATGTCTTACTCACCCAGGACTCTCTCTCCCAGTCCTCCCAGCTCCAGATAAGCATTCTGGAAGGCTTCCTTCATCTCTTCATCCATGGGCTGCTCTTTACCCTGCACCATGATAGTGGAACAACGTTCCAGAATACGTTCCGGTGCCCCCTTCATCACCAGAAAGTAGCGGTTATCGTTCGGGTCCTCTGTCTCATGTACTGAAAGCTGGAAACAGAATGAACATGAAAAACTGATTGTGGTCTTTATCAGTTAGCTTTGATAAAAAATCTGAGCATGTAAGACCTTCTACAGACCCATTGATTCATCTTTTTAAGCAATAGCACACTTTCTGAAATAGATGGACATGAACTGGACCATCCAAATAAAATAGAGTGGCTCGACAGGTTACTGAACACTAAATCACTGCAACAGCTTATGTTATAATATATACTTCAAATTAGAAATACTTAGCACACATGACTACATGAAATCTTTCTGCATTGATATTGTTAACAAAAGACTAATGGGCAAGAAGCTCAGGGGTTGTGACCCCGGAACCAACAAGCCTTCACTGGTTGATTAGAAGGGTGATGAGAGTTTCATCAGTGGTTTTGTATGATATGACACACCATCCCTATCTAAACCAGATAAGCACCACAGATTCAATACTGCAAATGTGTTTTTATGTTATTTTAATAGTACAGTGGTGCCTTGACTTACAAGTTTAAATCGTTTTGTGACGGAACTTGTAAATTGTATGTCAAATGGTCACCAATTTTTTTTTGTCACGTTTTTAAATAAGGAAAAATAAACTTACAAATAACGAATATTGTATAAAAACATTACAATAGAATGTACTGCAATAAACTGGTTTTATTAAGTATAATGTATTTGTATGTTTTTCTTCTTCTTCTTGTGTCGTTTATTGGCGATTGACAAGCCAACTTATGGTGCATTACTGCCACCAACTAGACTGGAGTGTAAAGCAAAAAAAAAACACTGTGGGCTTTGCCACACCAACTAGCAGTGGGGTATCTGAAGCTGGCTCCTAACCTGAATTTTAGCTCGCAACTTAAAGCCCAAAATCAGCCGTGAGACGATGCGTATTTGAAAAATTCAGTACTGGGGTTTTTATATGACTAAAAAAGAATCCAGAATCCTAATTTAACACAGATACTGACCCTAACACAGATACTTACCTGGTACTTGTTGGTGGAGTTAAAGGGAATTTCAGCCACCTTCTTGTTTTTGTCCCTCATGGCTTTGACCGAACCACATGAGAGCTCGATGCACTTCAGCAGAGCCGATTCGGAGGCGTCACCTGCTACATCGCGCTTGAGAATTGGCAGAGACTCTTGACCTGCTTTGAACACTGCCCTGTTACAGAGCGCAGCTACACGGGCCAGAGACACCCACGTCACAGAGGTCTTATCGAAGGATGTTCCTGAAACCAGAGTGCTTTTTTAACAATGCTGTTGATTTAAACACCTTTATGTTCTCCTACTTAATGACTATGGATTTCTTGCCTTAATCAAGCAGGACTGAGCTAATTATTCTTGCTTCCTCTTCGGTGTGAACAAAGAGATGTTCATGCCACTAACATGACAGCTTTTTTTTTTCTTCAATAAACCACTAACTCCACCTTCTGAAGTATTAGAAGGACCATGTGGCTTTTCCTGCTCACCTGCGGCTGATGCATCCAGGTCACCTGCAACTATGCACCAGCCTAACCAGCAGATCCAGTTCTGCTTTAAAACGGAAATAGATGCTCCTGTGGGGATTTCTGTTTTCTACTCTGATGTTTGAATATGTGTTTAAGTTCTGCTATAGCTGTAGCTGTACTGAGTAAATAAAAATGGTTTAGTTTTATAACATGATCTAGCTGTGTTTCTAAAAAAATCTAATGATAGCCTTAAAGCCTCACCAGACTGGTCCTCAGTCGTGTCGGCCTCATGGATCTGATTGTCGAACCACATATGGGCGACCGTCATGCGGTTCTGTGTCAATGTGCCAGTCTTATCTGAGCAGATGGTGGAGGTGGAGCCCAAAGTCTCAACAGCTTCCAAGTTCTTCACCAGGCAGTTCTTACGAGCCATGCGTTTAGCTGTGAGGGTCAAACACACCTGAGCCGAGAGGTAGAAAGAGAGAGAGTGAGAGAAGGCAGAGTGATGGAGAGACAGGGACAGGGAATAAAAAATAGAAAAGATAGAAAAAGATGTTGCAGATGTTAAAATGAAAGTAAAAAGGTTTAGAGAAAAGAAGAAAAAACAATAAGAATTATTGTTATTGAAGCTCTATCAGACGTTTCATTGATAACGTGCTTTCCAGTACATTTGCAGATCATTCAGAACCGAAGCTCTTAAAAAACGCAAAGCTCAACCCGTGACATTCAGGTGCAGCAAGACCTTAGCTTAAGCACACCCTGCATGCACAGGTGAGAGCAATACAGCCAAGCCAAGCAACAAGAACAGTCTACACAAGTGTCCAATCTCTCATTAATTAATGCCAGTGCAAGCAAACTACATGCGCCACTGTCTAATACTTTTTTAGCTTTTCACACTGGCCAACACCTTCGACAGTGAGAGTCTGAAAAATGAGCACAAGAGAAGAAGAAAAACACAAAAAAACAGCGAGAAAGTCAAAGTCAAGAAGAGTTACAGGTAGAGAGGAAGTAACAGATGGCACAATGACACAAAAGAGACACCGAGCAGTCACACACGCACATATACACAATATACACACGATATACACACAGTCAGGGCCAGAACAAGCCTTTAGGGAGTCCTAAGCAGAAATTATTTTTGTGGCCCCCATTGCTATATTATAGTCAATATTAAATTATTCATACATTCATAAATTTAACACAACATTTATCAATTTTATTTGTTGTAGTTGTGTTTCTTATATCATACCAATGTTTTGTATACATCCTACATCCCAATAACATAATATTGCATCGGATTTTTTTATTTAAAAATGCACTTTTGTATTATTTTTGTATACATTTATGTACTCCTACGGGCCCTCCTGGTGGTCACGCGGGCCCTAAGTTCGATTGTGCTTTGGGCTGGCTCTGTTTACAATATACACACGATATATAGACTATACACAACATACACACAAGATAAACACGCTATACACATAACATACACAAGATAAACACACAATACACACACTATACACATAACATACACAAGATAAACACACAATGCACACACTATACACACAACAGACAGACAGCCAGGACATCCACTGACACCAAAAAAAAAATAACAGTGATTTTACAATACATTTTTAAAATAAGAGCCGTTGTTGAGAAAGGTTAGAATAAACAACTAGCTTAAAAAGAAGACTTCTTAAAAACAGTGGAGAAAACATGTTACACACACACACACACACACACACACACACAACTCAACACAACCAAAAAGCAGTCAAACATTAAACTTATATATACACATAGACATGAAACAGGTGTCGAAGTAAAGGAGACTCACAGTGACTGTGGCGAGAAGTCCTTCAGGCACATTTGCCACAATGATGCCAATAAGGAAGATGACAGCCTCCAGCCAGCTGTATCCTAAGATGATGGACAGGATGAAGAAGGTGACTCCCAGAAACACGGCCACGCCTGTAATGATGTGGATGAAGTGCTCGATTTCTTTAGCAATGGGGGTCTTGCCCGTCTCGAGGCCCGAGGTCAGAGTGGCAATGCGACCCATGACAGTCCGATCCCCTGTGCACACCACAATGCCGCGAGCTGTACCTGAGTAAAACAAACACAGAACTCTCAAACAGTAAAAATGTGAGTAGTGTTAGTAATAACGATTATTATTGATTATTATTATTATAAGTACAATTCCCTAT